>PVJS01016118.1:0-37932 GCA_004027185.1 Glis glis
TGTGGTGGTGGTGGTGGTGGTGTTGGTACTGGACACTGAACCTAGGGGCATTTACCTCTGAACTATACCCCCAGCCCCGGCTGTCCTGGAACCTGCAATCCTCCTGTCTCAGCCTCCCAAGTAAGTACTGGGATTACAAATATGCACCCCCCCCCGCACCCAGCTTTTTCTTGCTGAAATTTAAATACATTTTTCCTGTTCTATTGGAGAAAGCTGTTTACAAAGCTATTCTTCATAATTTATGGAACATTACCATTAAGTCGCGATTTAGCTTTCTCTCCATGGTGAAAGACCCCACGTGCTGGAGCTCTGTTGAGCAGCCTTACCCTCGGCCCACTGCTCTCCACCGACTGTCCGCAGGCCAGGAGTAGCTCCGACGATTGCTGAACAGCTAGCTGGTGGCTGCTGTCTGTCCACAATCTGGCTCAATGTCTCTGGCCCAACCTGCAGGGCCCTTCTTGGACCAGTGAAAGGGTGCCTTTTACCCCAAAATGAATCTTTGGCTATTTTCCTAGGTCCATTCTGGGCAGACTCATGCAAATGGAACCTGTTACAACCCCTCAGTTTGCAGCAGGCACCTGTGAGGAAGGTGTTTATTAGACAAAAACAAAGCACTACAGAGAGCCCTCCCCACACAGTGCCACCCCGAGGCCCTGCGGGGGCCACGGAGCAGTCCCCGGGCCCTTTGGCATGACATAGAGCTCATCCACGTTCCCACTGGACTCCCGAGAGAAGAGCAACATCCATCCAGAAAATGACCCATAATTTCTCAAGCCCGGGGCCTTCCACCCATCCAAATTTCTGGAACTCCAGCTTGGGAGACTAATACACAACAGAACAGCCATGCCACTCCAAAGAAAGAAGATTTCCATTAGAGAGATTGGCAATGGGGGAGTGGGGAAGCACTGCTCTTCCATTGAATTCAGTCCTAAAAAGAAATCTGGCTTTTGTTTTGGCTTTACATTCCCTGAATACTTTTCCCGAGGGCCTGTTCCGCCAGGCCCTCCGTCCTGTTTCTTGAATCCACGGGTGACCTTTCCCTTTTCTTGGCCTTCGATCCTTAAATTTGCATAAAATGTTTCCTTAGTTAAATAAGACCCTTTGAACGCAATATTGTCTCATTCGGTGAGGTTCTACATGGTATATTTACACGCACAGTGGTGAGTTGGAACGCGGCGTCGGCCAACACCTCATGAGATTTTTGTTTTTGACGAAAATTAGATTTTTGTGTTGTTGCTCCTTTTGATTGAGTCACCAGGACGCTGATTTTGATTAGGGAACTTTCATTTGGGGAAAACAAACCTTCCAAACTCCAAGGAGACTGGAGTGGATGAAATGGGAAAGCAGGCAGAGGAAAGTTTGGGAGTTTAATGGAAAACCACAAGCTGGAAGGGAAGGGCAGATGAATAAATGGAAATTTAAAAAAACAAGAATGGCAAAACCACTTATCCTGGGTTTCCAGAACCCAGAAGATGCCTGTGGAGATGTGCCTAAGAAGAAAACAGAACATTATCTCCAATTGACTTGGTGTCTCGGTCGGCATCCTCACTGTGATAATCCAAAAGACCTGCCCGTATGACTTAGAGGAAGGAAATTTTATTTGCTCACAGCTTCTTGGAGATTCCAGGTTCAGTACACGTGAGGCCGGGATCTGTGGATCTCAGGCATGGCGGCAAGAAGCAGAGAGAGGGAGAGAACAAGGGCTCTGCTCTCACATCATGGGGTGACAGGAAGCAAGAGAGCAAGCAAGGGGATTCAAAGACACAAGCACAGTCCTTAAGGCCACACCCCCAGGGACCCACCTTCTCCAGCCACACCCCACTGGCCTAGGTTACCACCCAGTAAATCCATTACAATGGATTTATCTGCTGATGAGATTACAACCCTCATGAATTAACTGTATCAACTCTAAGCTCTTCAGGGGACATTCTATATCTTACTATATCATTCTATATCTTACTATAACAGTGTGTGATCACAGTCTAAAATGGGACTCACACAGAAATGACCTCCCATCTCTTTCTTCTGCTGAGTAGTCAAAGTGTACGCACACAGGATTTGTATGTTTGATCCACAATCTTCACCCAGAGCACCTCCTGCTGCCAGGTTCTGTGCTCCTGGCCCCTCCTTCAGATGTCTGAATCGTCCTCCGCTGGCTGATCTTGCTGTCCCGAGCAGCCGTGCTGGGGCCCATGTTGAAGGCAGTGGTGCCTGCAGAGGCACAGAGCTGCTGGAGCTCAGCATCAACTCTGGGTTGAGCATTTCTACTCCTCAGAGCAGCTCATGGGCCCCACTCCCACCAGCACTGTGGGAACTGGTAGTGATACCGTGGTTCACAATCAAAACCAGAGAGCCCGGAGTGGAAAATCCTCCCTGGAGCAAGCCTGAGAGCCACCTAGACAGTCTGTGAAACCCAGACGCCTATGCACACCTTCAACATTCCAATCCACAGACCTGGAGAGGGTCCACACAGCTGTTCTAAACAAATACAGCTGATGCTTTACATGCAGCGGGTCTGGACTGCACTCTGAGAAACACCACACCTGGCTGAGCTCCACAAGGATCATCTCTGTTGTCCTTGCTTCTCCACCCCCAGGACCAAGTGCGATGTCCGTGGCACTGGACGCCCCATGTACATGCTTTAACAGGGGCAAAGATGAGTGCGTGGTGTAGAGAAGAATGAGCTCACAGAGCGGTCAGGAGACTCCAAAGGAAGCGTACAGCGTCGGACTTCTAAGAGGTGCCCACCCGTCCCAGGCGTGGTGTGGAGTCCTTCCAGAAAGAGGAAGAGGCAGCTCTCAAAGTCTCTCTCCTTGTGGATGAGGGAGAAAGGGCTCAAGCAGATGGAAACCTTGCCCACAGTTCAGAAGGTTGTTGGAGTTGGAGGAATGAGTCGTGAACCACGGTCCACATCACGCCAACACCAAGGCCTGCTGGAAAAGTCTCGCGGGTTAAGGAGTGGCCACTACGTGGGTGTTATCTCCCAGGAAAATGTGTAGAATATTCTGAGTCAAGTTTACCAGTGAGCTGGATACATAGGAGATGCAAACCATGTATATATATATATATATTTTTTTTTTTTTTGTGGTACCAAGGATTGAACCCGGGGGCATTCTACCTCCAGCCTTATTTTTAATTCTTTAATTTGAAACAGGGTCTCACTAAGTTGCAGAGGCCTCATTAAGTAGCTGAGGCTGGCTGCGAACCGAGATCCTCCGGTCTCAGTCTCCCAAGTCCTGGGATTACAAGCGTGCGCCACCATGCCCGGCTCAGACTGTATTTTGAGGGTTCGACGTAAGGTTTTGCTTCTATTCCTATCCTAAGAATGCTCTACATCCACAGCCTGGGATTCAGATGGAGGCAAAAAGGAGATAATATGCAAATAATTCCTTAGGTGTTGAGACACTAAAAGAGAGCTGCAAGTGAAAACGAGATTAAGCAAGATAATGGTACTCCAGTGGCTCCTGGGCTCACGCCTAGTGCCCGGTTGACGCTGCGGATGCCTCTCCCGGCGCTCCTGGAAGAACGGCTGGGCACCGTCAAGGCACCGGATTAACGCGTCGGAACAACTTCCACACTGAGCAAGTTCAGACCGTCTCTTGTGAAGTTTCTTCCTGCAGGCTGGTAAACAGCGCACTGTCTCTTTAACTGATTTTATTTTATTTCTTTTTTTCTTTCTTTTTTTTTGTAGTTTAAAGATTACATTTAATATCTATTTCCCAGCAGTGTACAAACTGACATCATCTACTCATAAAAGCGGAATGGTTTGCTTTTTTAAGCTTCAAGCTGAATAACAAATTGCCACAGATGACAGCATAAAAGAATAACAGAATGGAATCGAAAGGAAATTCATTGTCAACAGAAGCCCCCTGCTGAGGAATTTCAATTTCATATATCTAATTATCCCTGTCAGTTGGAAGAACTGACAAAAAGCATTCTTTGTTCTCTCGTTCTGCCTCCCGCTTCTCACTCTCAATTAATTCCGGCATACAAATATGACTAATTGTCTTTGCGGTGCTCAAGAGCTCTGTATATAAATGTTCACGAACTGAAAATGATTTGGAGGGTATTCATGCACCGATTTATGATATCTGAGCACAATAGGCATGCATAATTCAGGTGACCATGTTAGCACCCGCGCAGCCCGCATTACAGAGATTAGGCAAGATTCCCTTTTCATATCTGCTTTGTGACAATAACTCACTTTGCACCTATTAAAAGAGGAAGCATTATATGTCTGCCGTGGCTCATTGAAATTACCAGGAGCAAGATCATCAGCATTTAAATAGCATATGGGCAGTGTAGCGACTGGGGGTGGTGGGGACGCTAAACCCCAGAAGTAGATCGCTCCACAAGGTTAAAGTTAGAGTTTTGGTTTTTTGATTTGTTTGTTCGTGGTGTTTGGGGATTTGTTTTGCTTTGGGGTTTTTTCTTTTTGTTTGTTTGTTTGTTGGCTTCTTTTCTTTCTTTTTCTTATTTTGTTTTGGTTTTGTTTTTTGTTTTGTGTGTGTGTGTGTGTGTGTGTGTGTGTGTGTTGTTGTTGGTTTTTATTTTTTGCCCCTTGAGCTGGACCCAGGTTGTCAAAATGCATTTCAATTAATGTAGCTAATGATTTCCTTGCCTTCTTTTACTTAAAAAAATAGAGATTTGTCTCGATTATTTTAACTTTAGCAACTTATCTTTATACTATTTGTGTCAACAGCAAAATGTAAATGGGATTCAACACATAATAAAGGGGAAATTATATTTAAGAGCACAAATTTACTCTACATTTTAACAGAATCGTGTTTGTAATTATAATGTAAAGCCAACTCTTAATTCAGAAAACGAAAGTTAGAGTTCTGCCCAAATTATGGCATTAAATAGTCTGCTAAATCTACAATACTACCGCATTTACTTCACCATTAACAGATATGTTTAACTGAACGCTGGGTCCAAACATATTTTATTACCATCCATGCTTTTTTTCTTGCAAAAAAAATTAAAAACGAAGCCAGTTTGGTCATACCCGAGTAGCCTCTTTAAAGTTTAGAGAATGAAAGCTATTCACTAACAAGTGGACATTTTTTGGAGTCTAATCATATTGTCAAGGTTACTAATAAAAGACCAATATGACATTCTAAAGGGCTTAGTATAAATTACCAAAAAAAAGTGCTTTGGAGCGATGAAAGAGATTTTTTTTTTTTGTAAATTGCTTCTCCTGATTTTTTTTTTTTTTTTTTAGTGTGGGAACTTTAAAAAGCATGTTTCTGGGATTATTTTTACAGGGAAAGCAGCATTTCAAGACACATGATCCTTGCATAGACATGCACCATCAGCTGCCGCCTACCTGCTGGAAATGACTATGCGGCCACCCAGCTGACGGTGCTGTGCGCCCCCATCCCACTCTCCCTCATCTCCTGCCCGGCCTCACTGGAAGTTCAGCTGGGCTCTTTGGTTCCTGCACCTTTTCTTCCGCTTATGTCTATTGTATAGTCAACAGAAGGCACTAAGCACTAACTAAGGAGTATGATACTCAGGAAATGAGGACTTAAATAATTTAAAAAAAATAGGAGGCTGCATGCATTTTGGTTTCTCACTGAGATGTGGTTGCAGACACTGAAGTGTTATGCACTGGCCCCGTGCTCAGATACTGCCCAGGTGGGGGACAATTGTGTCAGTCACTATCCCTCCACCTCTGTACTTCCAGGAGAAGTGTGTGTGTGTGTGTGTGTGTGTGTGTCACATGCGTGTACGCTCGTATAAATGCTTAAGTAACTACAAAAGATGTTTTGAGATCAAACGTGAACTCCTGGATTCACTCCTAAATCCAGAAAGGTGATCCCTGTGCAGAAGAAATAATCCCTTGAAGCCAGGTGGATCTTAAGTACAGGTAAAGCCCAGGACTGGCAGTTGTCACACACATGGGTGGCAGCCCAGCCCTCTGTCAATGCGCATGAGTTTTTGTGTAACATTTGACAACAGAGTAGTCCTCAGAATAAGATGAAAATATTCTTCACCTTTGCAAAATAACAATGCCCATTGCAGCGGTGCATGCCTGTAATCCCAGTAGTACTTGGGAGGCTGAGACAAGAGGATTGCAGGTTCAAGGTCAGCTTTAGCAACTTAGGCCCTCTACAACCTAGTGAGACCCTGTTTCAAAATTAAAAAACTAACATAGGGGTGGGGGTGTAGCTCAGAGGTAGATACCCCTGGGTTCAATCCCTAGCACCACAAAAAATAATACCAATAACAAATATTGTCACGAATACCATGTCAAGTCAATGTATCTGTAAAATAGTGAAAAATATTCATGAGCAGCAGAACTTTTTGATACTTCGAGTTATAAATGTCTGGAACGAAACAGTAAAACAATAGAGTAAATTGAAGCTCAATTGGGAGAAAATGGGTTTATTTGTTCTCAAAAGATATCAGAAATTATCAGATGGAGTGTGAGTTTGAGAGAATAAAATCTAACAAACTCTCTAAAGAGACAAGACATTTGGAGGACAGTGCAAGCCAGAGAAGTCACGCAGTGGCTGGGCAAAGACGCTATACAATATTGAGCCGTTACAGTCTGCCCTGAACACATCACCATCACAGTCCACAGCTGAGCATGTTGACGGGGCAGCTTCCCGTGCAACCTCATGAGGAGCCAGTCTAGACAGCTGGCAGCAGCGGAGGGACTCTGCCTTTGGATGGTCCAGTGGGCCAGGAACCAAAGCACTGGCAGAGCTGGAAACCGTGGAGAAAAGGCCCAGGTGGCAGGGGAAGTGGGTGTGTGGCATGGGCTGTGCAGCAGAGAGGTCTCGGCGGTGTGAGTGCCCTGGTGGATGGCTAGCATCAGTGGCTCCCGAAACAAAGATTTCACAGCCCCAGAGGTGAGACAGGCACAAGGAAAGGTGAAGTTCACAGTGGGCAGGATCTTTCTCGGTGCCCTAGTACTGCCTCAGGCCTGGGAGCCTGGGAGGCTCTGGCCCAACACACAGGCATCTCACGGCCTCAGGAGCCCAGCAGGGTTGCAGGTGACATGAATGGGTCAAGGTCCTTCAGAAACTCTCAGTCTCAAGAGATCTGATAACTCGGTTATCCAGACTTTCCTGTATTTTAATGTAAACATATAATAAATGTGCTTAAATTTTATATTTTGCCTCATCCCAGGGTTGTTAGGAATGGGAAGCACATATACTGGTCTTGTACCCTGCACCTAATACCTAAGGAAAGCCAAGAAAGACTGTGACTGAGTGTGCTAACTATTGCACATTTTCAACTCTACGCCCTAGAAAGGAGGTCAGCTCTAAGAGGCAATACCACAGACCCTACAGCACGCTGATGAGTCTACTGTGTAAAATGCCATCACTCACAAAGCATGGACAGGGAGGGTCTTGCTGAGAGCAAGCCAACCTGGTTCTAGCAACTTTAATTGTGTGGAAACTGTGCTCACTGGAAATTTCACTTTCTCCTTAGGCCAAGGATGGGGCTTGCAGAAGACAAGAACTCATGAGCGCTGAAGTCCTTGGGGGAAATCTCAAGAACTTACAGAATCATAGACACGTTTATCATAAGGAAGTGGAAGAGCACACTCCCGGGACTCCAGCATCTTCTTCACACCCCGGAGAGGCAAGTGCTCCATCAGTGGCCGAGGGAAACCAGATCCCAAAGCTCTTGACTTTGAGTGCAGTATCATCGCCCACAGTATCATTCTACCAGCCACGAAGCCAATGGGGACTTTAGAATCAAACTGCATTATTTCCTAAGCTAGTCAAAATCCCCACAGGTTTTGCATTGCAAAGCTGCTTCATCACTTTCTCTGCCAAGATTTTAAAAATTTAAGGTTGTTATAGAACAATTGATTGCTGGGCCACTTCAGAACCTACTGTACTAAGGCTATTAGTAGTACTGGCTGATTTCCCAAATCCCAGCAAACACACACTGAAACTGGAAAGAGAGTCTAGGCAGATATTGGAGATTTTATATCTTATGAATTTACTCACAACTTAATGAGACTAACTCCAACTGAGGGATTGCATTTTAGGATGTTCACAGAATCCAGTTGTGGCTCCCAATCAAGGGGAAGGCTGAAGGCCTCATGAGGAGATGACCAAGCACCATCTGCCCCTGGAAGAAGACAACCTGCCTAATGAAGGCACAGTGGACAGCTCGGGGTGGGCAAGGACCACAGCAGCAGAAGGCAAGACCTCCCCAGGGACCAAAACAGCACACAAAAATCTGTTACCAAACAGAAAGACTCGTGAAGGGTGTAGAAGAAATAGAGAAATGGAGAAAGATGAACTTCCATATATTTTAACTACAAAATAGAAAAAATTTGTTTTGTTACCATTTTTTGAGATTTTTAAATTGAGATAACTGTGGAATCACACATAGTTGCAAAATATAGCATAGAGAGATTCTGAACACCCTTTGCCCAATTCTTCCCCATGACAACCATAAAATAGTGTCACAGCCTGGAAGTTAATGCGGACACAATCCACTGGAATTTTTAGTATTCCACCATTTTGCATGCCCTTGTGTCTGTGTGTGCAGCCGTGTCACTGGAGTACACTCAGGTGAGCAATCGCACAGGTGGGGGATCCCAGAGCTTCCCACTCGCAGCCTCAGCCACCTTCTCCCTAGCCCCTAACCCTTGCCACGCACTGGTCTGTTCTTCATCTCCATGACTTGGTCATTTTGAAACACTATGTGAACAAGCTCATACATGTGTGACCTTTTGGGATTGGCTTTCTCTACTCAGGACAAGTCCTTTGGGATTCATCCAAGATGTTGCGTGCATGGATAGTCTCTGGCCTGGATGGACTATGGTTCATTTAGCCATTCACCTGCTGAGAGACATTGGGATTGTTTCCAATTTTTGCTCTTACCATTAAAGTCACTAATAACATGTATATATCGGGTTTTATGTGTACATAAATGTCCTTTTCTCTAGGATGAATGCCCAAGGATGCAGTTGTGGGATAAGATAAGCACATGATTAGTTTTGCAAGAAACTGGCATCCTTCTACCCATCTATGTCATTGTTTTTGGAGTGAGTTTCTTATAGAAAGACTTGTTGGATCATGTTGTTCCTTTTTAAGTTTTCTCTGCCAGTACCTGACTTTCAATGGGGGTATTTAGACCATTTACATGAAGATAATTATTAATATGTTTGGTTTCATTATAGCCATTTTATTTGTGTTGACTTTTTTTCCCCCGCTTTCATTTCTGTTTCTTTTTCTTTGCTTTCCTGGGGCTACTTGAACAGTTTTTAGAAGGTCATCTCAATTTATTTATAGTGTTTTAGTGTCTCATTTTGCATAGTTTTATTTGTTCCTTGGTGTTATAATATGCATACATGATTTATCATGGTCGGCTGGTGTCAACAGCTTACTACTTTGAGTGAAGTATTGGAATCTGACTTCCATTTAGGTCCTTTAAATATGGTCAAGTCTTTTCTTCAATATATGTTGAGCACCACATCACATAGTGTTGCAATTTTTATTTCAACAGTCAAGTATGATCTGAGAAGCACACGAGGGTAACATATTGTACTTACCACACTGGCTTGGATCTTTTCCTCAATACATGTTGAGCACCATATCACATAGTGTTGCAATTTTTACTTCAACGGTCAAGTATGATCTGAGAAGCACACGAGGGTAACATATTGTACTTACCACATTGGCTTGGATCTTTCCTTTGTGAAGGTCCACACCTTCTCCTGTTGCCATTTTCTTCTGTTTGGAGTTTGTCCTTTAGTGATTCTTCAAGGGCAGGCTTCCTAGTGACAGATGCTCCCAGATTTCCTTCTGAGGATATCTCAATTTCCCTTATTTTTTTCTGAGGATGTTTTTCTGGATACAGAGGTCTGGGTTGACAGTTCTTTTCTCCTGATACCTGAAATACACTGTGCCTCTTTCTCCTGACCGCCTGCTCAGATGAGGAATCTGCTGTCATCTGAATCTTCACTGCCAGAGGTATTGCATCTTTTTTCTCTGGCTGCTTTTGAGGCTTTTCTTTCTCTTTAGTTTCCAGAAGATTAATTATGATGTCTCTTGTGTCTTTCTTTGTGTTTGTCCAGTTTGGAGTTTGTTTCGCTTCTTAAATCTGTAGTTTGATTTTTTGCCAAATTTGTGAAGTTTTCAGGAGTTATGCCTTTGAATGCTTGTTTTAGTCCCATTCTCTCCCTCCTCTCCTTCTGGGAATTCAACAACATGTATGTTAGCCTTTTTGTTATTGTCCTCTGGGTCCCTGATACTTTAAAATTTTTTTGGTCTGTTTTCTTTCTGCCCAGTTTAATTCTACTGATTTTCCTAGTTCTTGGTATGGTTCGCAAGTTTTGGTTGTATCCTCAATATTTTGGATACTATATCATGACACTGGATCCTGTTAAATCTTCTACTTTCCCAGGCAGGTGCCATGAGGGATGCAACACAAGAGCCACGTGACTGTAAGTGATGAGTTTCCCACTAACCCCACCCCAGCCTTGCTATAGATGAGCAGGAGAACTTCTGTTCCCCTCAGCCTTACTGGCCCCACCCCAGCAAAAGTGGGGCGCTGATTCCCACCTCTCCTTTCTTTTAAGCCAGGAGTCACCCACCTCCCTGGTGGACCCCTGGACATGTGGGAGGAGAAGTGGAAGGTGATGGGCACCCTGGGGGCATTCTACAACAGGGCAACAGAAGCACCACACTGGGAACTGGGAAGTTAGCTCTGTGCTCAGCTCCAAGGATGACTTTGAGCATGGGTAGAGGTGGAGGGAGTGAGAAGAGGGGGAGGAGGTTGTCCCACTGCTGGGCCACCCTTTGCAGTCTTTGGCTACAGTGCTGGCTTTCTTGGAGACCCTTCATCCATCTGTTGCAGGTGCTGGCTTCCGTCTCTGCGGTGCCCCACCCACCCTCTGGGATGCATGCCAGGTGAGGAGGAAGCCCAGGAACTCACTGCCACACCACTCCTCAAATCACAGCTTCCCCAGCCTTCCTCCTCCACCTCCCAGAGTATTCCGGGCTTGTTTGTTTTGCTATGGCCAGGATATTTTACCTTCAAGAGGGAGGAAGTGGGGTGGATAGGGCTTTTCCATCTTGACCCAAACCAGAATATTTCCTTATAAGTTTCAATTAAAATGAAAGGAAATAAAGAGATGATCAAGTAAATTCAACATAGAAGAGGGCTTCTAAACCTTAGCAATATTGACATTGGGAGATAAGTGACTGCTGGGGTGTGCTGAGCAGATCCCTGGCCTCTGCCCACAAGATAACATAGTGACAGCCACAGTGACCCTAGATGCCACCAGCAACTCTTTATTGAGAACTCTGGTCTAGTCAACTAAAAATACCCTATATACATCTAGACTTACATTTATCCAACATACCTTATTGGCTCTTCAAGAACAAATAACAAGTCATAGCAAGTTTATCAATATTACCAAAAATGTATGATTAAAAAACACCTTGCCAAAGCACCACAGGTCAACATTGTTTCCAACAGGTGTTGCATTACAGGAGAGATTTCTGTAATGCTGTCTCTGTGTCATGATCACCATCAGGGGTCTTAAAGCAGACCCCTCCACTGCCAAGACACTTAACCACAGGGCAAGGGTTTCCTCTTATCAGGGCAAATGAGCTCCACTCTCCGCTTGATGTGAGCAGTGCCCTGAAGATACATATTTCTAACCCATGAGCCCATCTCCCACCTCCCTCCAGACTGCAGTGAATCTAGGCTCATCCCCACTCAAATACACAAATGAGGCCACTTATCTGAGCTCTGTCTACCACCAGGAGCTCCACACCTGGGCCAAAAGGCCAGGGTTTGTGACTTTGCTCCCAACCCTACAAAGTGTTCTTCCATGAGTCCCAAGTTATTCATATGTAAAAAGGGCAGGCCCAGGATGCTGGAGCCTGGATCTAAGCAGCGAAGAGTCATTCAGAGGAGGAAAGAGTGCAGAGTCAACACCCCAACCTCTGAGCCCTCTGATCTTCATGGGTGGCCAATCACAGCGCCACCCCAGTGGGTCAGGAGCACTGCACCCCTCACAGGTGAGGGCACTGACACCCTGCTGAGAGCCTCTCAGCCACCTCTCAAGGAAGAGCCTTGGCCCCTAAGTACCCATCATCCCTCCTGCCAGGCTCACTCCCCTCAGTTCCACCTCTGCCATAGTCCAGCGGGTACGGAGCCGAGCTGCTGGTCATGGAAAATCTCATGTGGAATGACCAGGATCGTAGACACTTTCAAATTATGGACTGAATGTTTGTGTACCCCAAAGTCATAAGTCAAGGCCTTAAACCCCAGGAATAGTCATGAGAGGGAGCCCCTCATGAATGGGACTAGTGCCCTTATAAGAAACAGTCTCTCTCTCTCTCTCTCTCTCTCTCTCTCTCTCTTTCTCTCTCTAACTTTCTCTTTCTCTCTCCACATGAGCACACAGTTGGAAGATGGCCAGAACCCATCCATGCCAGCACCCTCCCTCCAGGATCCCACCCTCCAGAACTGTGAGAAATAGGTTTAGGTTGTTCAAGTGCCCAGTCCATGCTGTTTTTATTACACTTCCCAAACTGACTAACACATATTGATAGACATGACGTCAGAAAATTAGACTTTAAAACACTCTTTTTTTAAAAAAAAATGTTCTTAAAGCTCCTATAAAAAAACAAAATTTACACATCAAACCAATATCTAATTAGACAAAGACAAAAGTTCAGTTCTCCTCATCTGTTGCACAATATTCAGGTTCTGAGCATCTTTTACAAATGCCGTTCATTAACTCCTTCTAAATGACACTACAAGATTCCAGCCTCATAAGAAATTGTACAACAAAGCATGTGACCTCTTACTCCCAGGAAAAGGGAAAAAATGGATGAGGAGTTGCTCACCATTCCTGATACGTGTTTATTCAGCATTTGTCATTTGTCATGCAAAGATGAAAGCAGAGGTCTCGCCCGTTAACGGGGCTGTCCAGTGCCGTGCCAGTCTTGCCCAGTCAATGTAGTTTCATAAGTAAGCGGAGTAGCCTGGGTATATGCGGGACAGCAGAAGGTCTAGAGTCTAAAAGAACTAGACTCACATGACAAGTTATCTCGAGTGTATCACAGAGCAATCCAGAAGCCACGGCACACGTATCAAGGATAACACGTGCTGTGTATCAGATACATGTCAAAGTGCTTCTACGCGTTATCTCGATTCATTATCACAATAAATTGAGTATTATTATGTTCACATTACAGACAAGGAAATTAATGAAAATGCTAAGGAATGTTCCAAGTTCACAGAGAAGTATTGGCAGAGCAGTACTCCTGAGCTTCAGTCCAAAAGATGGACAGACATCCGTACCTACATTCAGATTCACCAACACGTATACATACACACTAGGAAACACTACAAGAAAAGAAAACCAGAGACCCTCGGCAGCCAGTGACCAGGGCGGGTAGGATGGAAAACAGCTGGTGATTGGTGTGAGCTTTGGTTGGAGGCAAAGCCCCCCAGCCCAGGCGGGCCACTGTCCGTGGTCCTGATGGACTGTGCCTACCAGCGTGGGCTGCTTCCTCTACTCTTGGTCTCCTGCCCCCATCACCCCAAAGAACACTGGGCCAGATAAAGATCCAATGGGGGGAGTGAGGAGCAAAGAGAAATTCCTGCAGGGTCCCAGCTACTGCAAATTCAAAGTGAAAAGACAGAATTTGTTTTCAAAAATCACAAGCAATGTTTGTTTCTGGGAAGTTGGAAAGAAAGCATCTTTGCTTCTCAGCTTTTTTTTCCTAGAATAAAAATAACGATTCACACAACACTTCAGACCTCTGTTTGCACAGGTTTTCCTTAGACCAAAGGCCCCCAAGCCCTGGTTTCTGAACCACGTACAGCCTCTGGCACATTGCAGTAAATAAGAAGCCACAAGACGCCACACTGGGCTCATGTGAATGGCTGTTTTCAGCCTCTCTGCATGCATTAATGCTTTTTCACACCATCTCAGTTATCTGCAGGTAAATGTTCCTCATCCCTGCCCTTGAAACTCAAATAGGAAAGACTGTGGGTTCCCTTCCAGGCAGCTCTGTGTGATTGGGAACAGTGGGGGAACAGAAAGGATGGGCGCCTCCCTGCACTGGACACAGGGCAGATGTAAGTATAAAAGTGTCAGGGAAAGTGCAGGGAGAAATATTGCGATTTCCTACCATCCACATTCTCCTCGCGAGCTGGTTGCCCAGTTGCCATGGCACGGCCGCTGAGATTTCATAATTCTCCCCCTGCCCGCCATGTGCTCCTGCAACAATTGAACTTAATCAGCCCAGACAGTTGGTTAGGTTTTGTCCATGTGAGTGGAGTAAAACTTTTCTCACCAGCTAAACCCACAAAGTACCTAAAAGCCATAAATAATCAGTAACTCCTATAATGTGCACCTGCCTGCTTTATTTGATCACAGCCGCAAGGACACAGAGAGCAAGTTCCAAGTTCCCAGGAGCAGGCTGCTGCTGGTGGCAACGTTGCCTGAACGCACTTGGGGGGAAAATGTCCATGTGGACAGGGTGGTATCCGTTCTGCAGGATGGAAATAATTCTGATCCAAGCAAGAATTTCCAATGGAAAAATCTTCACCAATATTTCTTACACTAGGCGGGCAAAGAACGGAGAAATAGTGATGGAAAAAGACAAGGAAGACTCTGGGGATGGTTCATCTAGATGAATGAATTTAACCAGCAGATTATTAGGAATGGAAAGGGGACAGCAAACTCCACACTCCCCCTGGGTCGAGGTGAAAGATGCAAATTCGAAATGCCTGCCAGTTGTGTGAACCTGGAGTGAGTTCCCCAACTGGACTTCTCAGTCACGCCTACACAGATGTTTGAACTATTTGCAATTTTTTAATCCTTCCAGAAAGTAATTTTCCCTGTTCAGAAATATCTATAATATGATTGAAAGGGCTCTTTTTCTAATTCATCTTTGCATATCATAAAGAGTACGGGATTAGATTTCAATTTACTGAAGATGAAGATATACTTATTTTTATCTCTATATTCTGATGCAAGATTGTTCATTTCCCAACACAGTTAAAAACATATGCGTTTTAAACCAAGTTTAGTGGTGCCTGCCTGTAATCCCAGTACTTGGGAGGCTGAGACAAGAGGATTGCAAGTTCAAGGCCAGCCTCAACAACTTAGCGAGACTGTTTCAAAATAAAAAATTCAAAAAAAAAAAGGGCGGGTGTGTAGCTCAGAGGTAGAATGCCCTTGGGTTCAATCTCCTGTAACACACACACACACACACACACACACACACACACACACATACACAAACACACACCATCAAATTCTTTATTGTGTTTTCAGTGTATGAAAGAGCTCAAATGAATACTTCTTTGACATAAAACTAAGAGTTAGGACTATAATACATTTGTTTGCTGATACCATTTTTTCATTGATAAGTTTATTTCCTATCATTTGTGTGAGTCATTTTACTTCTCTGTGTTAAGAGCAGAAGAACAGGCGATATTTAAGCCGTTTTTCAGTTGAGCTGGAATCAAGGTATAAGCAAAGGAGGAGGGGAGGAACGGGAGAGATCTGGAGACAGACAGGAACCCAGGCTGGGCCACCGCTGTCCCAGGATGTGCTGCAGGCTCCTGCCAGCACACTCCCATTTTTTTGCGGTACTAGGAGTTGAATCCAGGGGCATTCTACCTCTGAGCTATACCCCTAGCCCTATTTTATTTTTTTAGTTTTCTTTAGTTTTGAAACAGGGTCTCACTAGGTTGCTGAGAGTCTCACTACATTTTGGAGGCTGTCCTTGAACCTGCGATCCTCCTGTCTCAGCCTCCCAAGTACTGGGATTACAAGCATGCACCACCACACCGGCTTAGCACACCCCATTTTAATGGATGTTATTTTTTCCCTTTTATAAATGAAGGAGCTGAGACTCCACGGGGTTGAACAGCTCTGGCAACAGGTTTGAAAGGACACTCAGTATCTGATCGAGGCAGGGGAGCCCCCTCCCTGAACACTGTCTGTGCGGCCTCTGCCTGAGAGGCCAGAGCGGAGGCGGCCCCGGCCGACCTGTACCTGTGGGCCTTCTTTAGGTACAGAACCCCCCTTTCTCTGCTTTAGTAAACCTGCCGCAGTTCCACCTGGACCAGCCTTCTTGCAGCACCGGGGCATACCCAGTGCCTGGCTCCGTGAGCATCTGGGACGATTTGCGCAGCCCTCAAGACAACCAGAGCTAGGGAGGAGCCCAGTGTTGTCCAGGTCCCAGGGGAAGGAGTGGCCCAGACCCTGGAGGGACGGCGGCCACCTTTTCACCCCCATCTATTCCAGTCCAGGGAAAGCTATGAAGACCGTCCTCCTGAAAGTCAGGGACAATGGGTGGGGACAAGTGCACGCACCCAGTCACCTCTGTCCCATTCCATGGACTCCTCTGTCCAGTCAGGATCTCCGAGTCCCCTGGCCAGCCCTCCCTCCTCCTCCGTGCCTTCTGCTGAAGGCTGAGAAGGGGCGGGCAGAGCCGGGAGCCCGGCATGCTTACATTTTTGAGAGAAGGGAGCAGAGCTGGGTTAGAGTTGGGAGGGACGGGACCTGGAAAGAAGGCCAGGAGAGAGCAGACGCCTGTCCAGACTCGGGCACCCCACCCCTGTGACACAGAGAACAGGGAGGGACGGCTCATGGGGTTGCAGAACTGGACAGTGCCGCATCCCCAAGCTGACTTGCTCTGAAAGGGGGACAGTCTCTTTTCAAGGCAAATGGCGCACTGTCCCTCCCTGCTTCCCATTCCCCCGCCGTGGCTGGGTCCCTGCTGCCATCTCCGCTTGCAGGACGCTCAGCCACAGCTTCCCACCAGCACGGCGGGCTTGCCTGGGTGACGCGGTACATGGGTGCTTTGCCCTAGTGTGGGCAAAGGTGGCGGAGTGTTCCCATCTGTACCCCTTCATGCAAGTGATGGCTACAACCACATTTCAGCAAACTGTCTACACACCAAGGGCTGCTGGGCTGGCCACCAGGGCGAGCTGCTGGCCAAGGCCTGAGCTTTCCCCAGACCCATTTCCTAGGGCCTCAGTGGACCAAGCACCAGCACCTGAGGGGCAGCGGTCGGTGGTCTCCCTGAGCTCACACGGTTGCACAAGGTCCTCCATGCAGCACCTCTGTCGGCCCTAGGAGTGCGACCTCAGCCCTAGTACAGGGAGGCCCAGCGTGGGCCCCAGGGTGGCTGCTGACCATCACCTTTATCCTGGAAAGGAGTACGAGGCCCTTAATCTAACTGACTGTGACATATTCCAACTTGACATGTTCAAAGAGAAAGAACAGCCAGTTTAACCGAGAAAGAGAGAGAGCATACATTTGGATTGGTCAATAAGGTAGAGAGAATCTGCAGGAGGGGTCGAGCCCGACCTCTTCTCTGTCTAGGAAAGAATGTACATGGCAAGCCTGTGTCCCCACAGGAGGAGGCTGTCCTTGCAGGCGAGGCTGTGTCCCCACAAGGCAAGCTTGTGTCCCCACAGGCTGTCCCCACAGGAGGAGGGGCTTGCAGGGCGAGGCTGAGTCCCCACAGGAAGAGGCTGTGTCCCCACAGGAGGCTGTCCTTGCAGGCGAGGCTGTGTCCCCACAAGGCAAGCTTGTGTCCCCACAGGAGGAGGCTGTCCTTGCAGGGCGAGGCAGTGTCCCCACAAGGCAAGGCTGTATCTCTGCAGGGCAGGGCTGTGTGCCTGCAGGAGGAGGCCATGTGTCTGCAGGATGAGGGTGCTTCCATCCATGCTAAGAATGCTCCTACCAGGGAGCCCCGTCGAGCCATTGCCTGGATGCCTCCTGTTACAGAGACTTCTGTGTGAACTTCCTTGAGCTGGGATTTCTGACAATATGTGGGCAACGGATAGGCCCCCTGGGGCATGGAATATCATATCCTAGCCGGGCATGGTGGTGCACACTTGTAATCCCAGTACTTGGGAGGCTGAGACAGGAGGATCGCAGGTTTGCGGCCAGCTTCAGCAACTTGTAAGGCCCTTCGCAACTTAGTGAGACCCTGTTTCAAAATAAAGAATAAAATAGGACTGGGGGTGTAGCTCAGAGGTAGAATGCCCCTGGGTTCCATCTCCAGTACCACACACACGCGAACACACACACACACACATACAAACACACAAGAATATCAAGTCCTAGTCAGGCATGGTGATACACACCTGTAACAGTACTTAGGAGGCTAGGACAGGAGGATGGCAGGTTTGAGGATAGCCTCGGCAATGTAGTGAGACTCAGCAACCTAGAGAGAACCTGTTTCAAAAAAGAAAAAAAAAGGAGCCAGACGTGGTGGCGCATGGTTGTAAACCCAGTATTTGGAAGGCTGAGAAAGGAGGATTGCAGGTCCAAAGACAGCCTCAGCAACTTAGCGAGGCCTTTGGCAACTTAATGAGACACTATTTCAAAAAAAATAAAATAAAATAGGGCTGGGGGTGTAGCTCAGAGGTAGATTACCCCTGGGTTCAATCCTCAGTACCACAAAAGAAAAAGAAAAAAAAAAGAATATCACAGGCTGATGGCTTAGAGAGAAGTTGAAGTCTCATAGCTTCAGAGCCGGATGTCCCGAGTCAAGAGCCAGCATGGTTGGGTCCTTGGCAGTTGTAGGTGAGAACTGTTTCATATTTTGGAGTTCGAGAACATCACCCCAAAATATGGGACCTTGGTATTTGAGAAAATGACACAAGCCAAAGGTGATTGTCTGCCCTTCTCTGGCCCTCCTCCCCTGAAGCAAAAGGGACATCCTGACCTTCTGAAGCAGGCCATCAGACCCGGGGGAGAATCGCCTCCCTACACCAAGGAAAGGAGCGTCTTTGTTCCCGAGGACACAGGGACGGGGAGTGTCTCTGGACACGCGGGGCTTCTATCCTGTCTCCAGCTGTAATTCTCCAGACCGTCCACTCCTTCATGCACCTAGACACCACGCACAGGCTTTCCCATCTCCTCAGGTCCTCCTGTCCCCGCGGAGGCTCTGATGTCACATAAAACTAGTAAGTAAATCTACATGCTCTTTCCCTCAATCTGTCTTAATCAGTTTGATTTTGAGACTCAGCCAGGGACCCCAACACCCTTTCCTCCCCTACAGTTGCTGGGGCTGGGGCTACCTGCTCAGTTTGGAAGCTGCTGTTCAGAGAGCCAGGGCCTTGGACGAAAAAACCATCAGTCCCTCAAAAACATGTGAGAGTCGCTCAAGCAATGGTGGTATGAGTTTTATTGTCACATTTTATTGTCACACCCTGCAGGGCCCGGGCACAGGCCTCCCTGTGGCCCTGCACCAGCTTCCTCCCGCCACAGGGCTCCCACTGCGCCTGGGCTCCCCGTCCACACATGGCTGCCTGTGTAGGCACCTCTCTGCCTCCAGCCTCCCATGTCCTAAGGACTCTGTCAAGCTCACCCCATGGCCCATCCTAACTCAGTCATCCGCAAGACCCTGTTTCGAACGAGGCCAGAGCCATAGGCCCTGTGGATCGGGGGACATGGCAGGAGGGCTGCCAAAGAAGCCAGAGGCACGAAGATCAGAGACGTGCATGGGGCAGTCCCCATAGAGACACCCCAGAGGCCATTTTGAGGGCCCTGGGCCCAACGCACACTGCTTCCTCCCGAGTGGGCATCCGGGCCCTGGGAACAGCTGCTTGTCTACCTCTGGTGCCCAAGCTCTCTTCCTTGAGGGGGCTCACAGGACGCAGGTGGGGCAGCCCCTCCAGACACGCTGCCTTGGTGACAGCAGCTCTGGTTGGGGAGTGAAACCCAGCAGGGGCGGCACAGACCTGGAGTGCAGCCCAGAGCGGCCAGGTGCGGGAGGGGCTCTGGCCTCTGACGCTGCTTCCCACCCATCCTGTTCCCGAGTGAAAAGTGAGACTCAGGGACGCTCTAGAAGAACGTGGGAGAACTGCCCCTTGCCAGCCTTCCCACCCCTGCCCTCCAGGTCTCATGCCCCAGCTCGTTCCCTTCCCAGGGCTACTGTTAAGGCAGCTCCGCGGCTTTGGGGGATGAAGAGGGAGAGAGGCCCCAACTTCTCCTTCCAGAGCATGCAGATCCGCAGAGAAGCTGTCGGCCACAGAGCCACGCAAGCATGGGGGAACAGGACCCCAACCCACGCAGCAGAGCTGGACAGGACACACCTGCCCAGGCCTGCCACCTGCAAACCACCCAGGTGATGCTCAACCGCAGCCACGGAAAGGTAGCCAAACCCTTAGAGAAGAAACCCAGCTCCCTCGCAGGACCAACTTCAAACACAAGACCTTGCATCTCGCCCGCTTCGAGGGAGGCAGCCCCTCTCGCTGCCAGGAAGGGGCTGTCCATCCCAGTGCCAGAGACTGTTCAAGTATTAGCAATTCACTGTCAAACGTTAAAGAGTTTGCCAAAGAATAATAGATGCTTTACATTTTATGCATAACTAGTTCTGAGACCAGGGCTATAAAAGTTTTCTATTAACATGTAAGCACTAAGACAAGTTTTTTTTTTTACTTGATAAATATACATAACTCCTTTACAATAGGGCTCTTGTGCTGCTAATGGGGGCCCTTAATGGAGAGTTATATTTCCAGGATTATATCTTTATTCAGTTGCAAATGATTTTTGGGGGGGAGTTTAATACTCTGCTCCATCTATGAATAATAGTGGCATTTGAATGCCGGACACCTGGTGCAGGGATAGGACAGTGGGGCTCTGCACTGACCTGGCGGTTCTGCCAGCTCTGCATTTTCCCAGCCTTTCCTGTCCGCTCCATTCAGCATCTGATTTCATTCTCTCTCAGCAAAATGCTAGACACTTGTAACTTTATTCTCCCTCTGCAAAAACTTGCTCTCTTGTAAGGAAAAAATCCTGGAAAAAAAAATTTTCTCTTATCAATCTCTTCTTATATGGAGTCTAGTAATTTGCAGGCTGGCTAAAGTTTCAGGAAAAACCTTCCAATTAAATACTGTAAAAAGATAAAATAACAGTGGCCTTGCTGCTGCCCAATAGCTTTATTGAAGCGCTCTTTTGTTGATTTATTGTACATTAGCCACTGAGCCGTGCAAAGAACATTACGTTTCAGAAAGAGCGATTCGTATGCGGCCTGCGTCCACTCCAAAAACAATCAGGCCTGTATTGCGTTTTGCAAATTTATACCAGGATGTTGGTTTAGAGTGTTTCCCTGGAAAGTTTTTCAAGTAAGGGCCTGCTTTCATGGGCAAGAGTGACTGAGGCACACAAACAAACCTTTGTTTCAAAACTCACAGATGTATGGCCGGAGCGGAGCTTTGTTTCCCCCTTTAAGAAGTATTCTCACATTTTTGTTTTCAGCACAACACAGGATTGTACAAAAAAAAAATCAGCGTGAGGATGAATGTCTTGTATAATCTTAGGCTCCTCCAGATTTTCCCAGGGTTAATTTTTCTACCCCTAACTTTGTTGGGTAGGTTTGGTTTTAGGGGGTTTGTTTGTTTGTTTGTTTGTTTGTTTTCTTTTGTTTTTAAATTCAGCCACACAACAAAAAGGAATTCTGGCTACTTCAGCTTTGAAATACTCCAGGAAACTTCATTTCAAAGCGATTTGGGGTTTGCAAGCTCAATCAATATACTTTTTTTTAAATTGTGATCTGCTTTTTCTCTCACTGGGAACCCACGGTCGTGCTTGGACATCTGTGAGCACCAGGCTGTGTGATGTAAGGGAGCAGAGAAGACAGGCACCAGGGTCACACTGGAGGGACTCCTGAGTGACAAAATATTTATATTCCCAGTCTGGCCCTTCTAGAGACACAAACACAGCTCTCCCTCCCAAATAGCAGATGCGGTATTCTTAAGCACCACACAGTCATACGTTCGAATGGAAAATATTTGATGGTTAAGTGGAGCTCAGGAAGATTAATTCAAAGAAGAACCACACAGAGCTGAGACACTGCAAAGTCACAGGCAGGAGAGCCAGCCCAGCCATCCAAGCACCTTAGCCATGCGGTAGCCGAGCTATTGGTCTGGTGGCCTGGACATGGTGGGGTGATGGCAGATACCGGCCTGGCAGAGGCTCCAGTCTGGATCCGTGCACACAGTGGACGTTGTGCTCAGTAGGTGAGACCAACAAGACCAGCAAGCATGGTGCCGAGGAAAGGAAGCCGCGTGAGTGGGTGCCGGTGCGCGGTGGTGTGCCCGGGTCCAGTCTCGCCTCTTCTCGTAGTTATAGTCTCCCTTCGAAAGAAAGGTGATATCCCACAAGTCCGAGCTGGGGCAGCGTGGGAGAGCCCAGAGGCCCCACGTGAGGATGCGAAGCTGACCATGACCTGAGTTAAAACTAGTTGAGCTTAGCTGTGGTCCAGTTAGGACATGCTGAGCAGCCGTGCTTCCCATACTTGTCCACTTAACTGTTGTTATGTCACTCAACTTTCATCTTTTGCTCTCACAACCACCTTGCCTGTAAGATCATCAACCCCATTTCAGAGAGGAGGAAACTGAGGAATTTTAGACAACATGGCCCAGGGCGCCCGCCGCTTTCCAGCAGAGCACCTTCCAACACAGGGCTGAGCAGGAATCCTGCTCTGTCCAGGCCCCGAGCTCCCGCTGCGCCCAGCAGGTCCCAGCACGCAGCAGCAGCAGCGGTGGGGGCAGTTCTCACCCCTCAGACCCAGACGGAGACGGTGGCTGTCGCTGCACATTCTCTCCCTTTGCATTTTTCCCCCTAGAAAATGATTTAATCAGCTTCGAGCTCTCCTTGGGACTGGCTAATTTTGGCATTCAGTCAGTCTGTGCCTCCGCTTTCATTGTTTAAAGACCATGACTAAATTGGACTGTGCCAAATTGTACTACAGTGTGAAAATTTACTGCCGCTCTGTTGCCCCAGCGCTCAGCTCCACCAACTAACATACATGTCCTGTTCTCTGGGGGTTCACAGACACTCCGCACCGTTTGGAGATGTTAACTGGAACATGGCTTTGTGTCCACACACCCAGAGGGCGGAGTGCTGGGACGGCTTCTCGGGAGACGAAACGGAGCCCTGGGGACAGAGCTGGGAGTTGGCAGGGACACAGTAGGCCACAGACTCGGGGATCAGAAACCCTACAGTCCTCATGGAGGAGCCCGAGGCCCTCAGTCCACAAAACCAGCCAATGAGGATTCACTCTAACCTGTCCTGAGACACACCATCTCCTCCCCTCCCCTTAAAATCCACTTTCCACTGGCTGCTCCTGTCAAAACGAAGTCAACGCATCTGGAAAAATATATGCCAACTTATGAAGGAAACACCCGCACACCCGGAGCATTAAAGAGCTCCGGGAAGCACTTGTAAAGTTCCAGGAGGAACCCAAGTGCTGAGCCCACTCAGTGGCTTCTCAGGGATCGCGAGCCGGCTTGACCTTCTGGGTGTCCCTGCATAGGGACAGTGCTGCTGGCTGGGGCCACATCACCTTCCCTGCGAATTAGGATCACTTCTCTCTCCGCCTGGCCACGCGGGCCGCCACTTCCCTCTCCATCTTCATGTCTGAGGGTCTGGGAGCCTGCGCATGAGTTAATTACCCTTCATCTCAAACCTGAGGTCCAGGACATAAACTCTCTCTCTCTCTGAGGAACTGAGATGTCACGTGTAGAGGTGAGAAAAAAGAAAAGAAAAGAAAAGAAAGAAAAGAAAAGAGAAAAGAAAAGCAGATCTGTTTTCTTCCCCTTTTTGCAATAAGTTCCCTGCAAAGTCCTGACTCTCCCACCTTGTGCTCAGAATCTTTGTCCCTTCTAACCCCGGCTGCCAAGGGTCAGGAGCACACAGACCAACCCAAGATGGTGCCGATTTTAACAGAGGGGAAAGCCAGACGCCACCTTCCCTCGGAATTCCAGGGCCGTACTTGGGAGCTGCGCTGGACGTGACATCTGAGTTAACCTGCCCATCTCCACCGTGAAAGCGGGGAGTTTCTTATCAGCCGAAAGTCAATTTTCTAACCATGAGCCATGTAATGAAAAATTCTTTGGAGTGCTGTAGAAGGACAGATATCTGAAAGCGTAAGAATCCACAATTACTTTTTTATTTGTGCTTTTCAAGGAAAACACTGGATCAGCTCTCGGAATCGTCACTCGTCATTTTAATGACAGGCACGCAAAGCCCAGTAGTCCCTCCCACCACAGCACTGTGGCTCAGAAGCCCGGTCACCTGGCAAGAAACTGGTTCCCATCGAATGTCACCATGGGTCTCCTCCCATTTCCGGAGCCCAGCTCTGCCCACTGCCAGCCCCCAGACCTCCAAATTCATTGCCTGGACCAGCTATCTCCACATGCACCTCAAACCCCTACCTCCCACTGGAACTTTCGGGACCTGTGTAGAATTTTGTCTGGCTTTTCCAAGGAAACGGCTCATCAGCAAGCTAACCCACAGGAAGGGATGCAGGCAGGCTGCAGGGAAGCCCCCGGGTGACACAGGTGCATCCTACACCTGTGCACCTGCTTAGACTCAGTTCCAAGGCTCAGGGCTGGTCACGCACCCTGCCTCATGCCCCACCCCATGGCCACTAGGTCATGCTGTGGGCCACTTCATCCAGCGGGTCCTTTCCTAACCATAGGGCCTGAGATAGACCCTTCCATGGGAATGGGGCACATCAGACTCTGCCCAGGATCAGGGGACTCAAGGGGGCCACGCACCATGTCCCCTGTGGGTGGTTTCACAAATACATGGGCCTGGTCTCTCCCAGACCACGTGCAATTTAATGATCTGACATGTTCTGAAACCAAGGGACCTGCCGTGGTCTCTGCTGGCCTGCGCCTCATCTGCTGGTGGCTGTGGCTCAGAGACGCAAAGCTCTCCCGCTCGGTCCTCCTTCCCTCCCAATCGCAAGGTCTGCCTCCACCATGCCACCCTCCTGAGGGGAGGCAAGGGAGGACTGATTTGCTATCACCAAGTCCTCTGCTTTGGGTTCTGAAGACCATGGAGCACAGCCAGCTGGAATGAGTCCCACCAACAACTGAGAAGGGAGGCTGACAGGAAGCGCACCACTGGTCCTCAGCCCTGACTTCACCCCGAAACGTGAGGGCCAAGGATGGCTTCCCCCAAATCCTACCTGTGTTACTGTGAAAAATAGAACTTTTGCCAGGTATGGTGGCACACACCTGTAATCCCAGTACTTGGGAGGCTCAAACAGGAGGATCGCAGGTTCAAGACCAGCCTCAGCGATTTAGCGAGGCCCTCAGCAAGTTAGTGAGATCCAGTTTCAAAAAAAAAAAAAAAACAGGGCTGGGGGTGTAACTCCTAGATAGAATGCCCCGGAGTTCAATCCCCAGTACCTCAAAAAATAATGGAACTTGCTTTCTTTATGTAGGAAATAGACACGATTCCTGCACGATTAACACACAGGAGGCACTTTTATATCGTCCCGCCAATGGCACTCATCTCAATGAAATGTGACCCGCAGGCACACACTTGGGAGGGGCATGGTGCCCCTATCTGAGCAGATGCACGGGCTCTGGTAGGAGACCCGAGCCCACCGCAGGAGCACCCGCCTGGGGTGGGTGGCCACAACTTGCCGGCCTCACCATCCTCCGGCCCAGGTCAGCGGGGGTCACCGAGCAGCCAGGAATCGGCGCTCTCTCCAGCAGCTGCTCCAGGTGGGCGGTGGAAGGGACAGAGTCAGGTGCCACACCGCCTGGAGCAGGGTTGCCCATCAGAAGGCGACTCTGAGACATCACGGTTTCCCGAATGTGCTGGGGATGATGGATGACGGCCAGACCCCTCGCAGACCAATGCCGCCTCTTCAAGTGGAAAGCGCCCTGTGTGGCTATCAATATCCTACATTGAATTATTGGCTTCTGTCCTTGGCGCCTGTATTTCAGCCAACTTGAGTCCTAGAAAATTATTTTATTCAGGTGACATCCGTGATAAAGAGCCCATCAATAAATATTTTCTGCCTGAGAAATGTGCTCAGTGCGCTCACTGGAACGAGAGAACCAGGTTCGCGCAGCCTGCCTGGGAGCCGTGCAGGACAGAGCCCCACAGGGACTCGGAGGGCAACCTGGTCCAACCCCTACTCCATGCCAAGGGCCACTGGCTCACTGAATGGTGGCTGTGTGGTCTCTGGGATGAACAGGCCACTGGAGGCTAACTGGAGGGCGACTCCTGGTTCACTGAGGAAGTGACAGGGAATTAGTCCAGGATCACCACGCATATGCACCAGGCCAGCACCCCGTGCTATTAAAATACATCCCTGCATCCTGCGCCCTGCCTGGATGGGCACCAGAAGACACAAGCATGAGCATGCTGGTGTACTGTCACTGGAGTCTCATGGTGCAGCCGGGTCTCCTCCAGGGCAAAGGATAGTCAGCCTCCAGGCTCCCAACCACACCTTCCCGTTGGATTCTGAGAAAGAAACGGGGCCATGCCTGTACCCAGGAGCACTGCGCAGTCCCTGTGTGGGCCCACTGCGCCCCCAGGCCTTCCCCCTCCCTCATTGCTCCTCGTTAATACATGAATCCCAGAGCAGGACATCCTGCAGTTCCCACCATAACTGGCCACGGCCACCTTCTGACAACAGGGATGCTCACCCTGAATCTGCCCACTGAGCCAAGCTGCTTTCCAGGACTCGGCGGCACTGGCACCATGTGCCAGTGGGTATCCCTCTGAGCAAGGCTTCTCGGTGGCCTGGGTGCCCCAGGGGATGTCTTCGAGTCCAGATTCCTGGAGTAACAGAATCAGGATCCCTGGGCGTGAGTGCTGGGGTGGTTTAGCACAGCTCCCCATGACCCAAGGCTCAGAGCGAGAATACTGCTGCGAGGACTCGTTCTCATCAGCACTTGCCGGCTTCATGCCTCCACAGCAAGCAACGCAAGAGGAGACAGTGTGCGTCTGCTGGACCTACTGTGCGCCAGGCGATGCACAGTGTCTCTCACTATGTCTCCACTTGCTCATGGTGTAGACCAGTTGCTGGCCCCAGCTCTGGCTCCCGATTCATGGGGTTTATCACTTTCTGTGTTGCAAAGCTGCTGCCATGGCCAAGTCCGTGGTAATGGGACTCAGTGAGTGGAGCCGGGGACAGATGTGGAATGGGGCCGATCCCATGTTAGTCCTTCAGGGTGTAGACAGTGGTCAATGCAGGAGGTACGGAGCTGAGTATGTACCACCTTGTTTCCAGTAAAAGTTCCTGTGATTTGATTTTTAGCAACGGCACTGTTGCATTGCCTGAGTATCTAATGGTGGGCCTTCTTGAGCCTGCAGGAGCCCCTGGCCACAGCCAGTGAGTTCACCACACACTAAATCGTGGGCGGAGGTTGTGGGGCCTGGAACTGAATTCAGGGGTCTGTCCCATTCTGGTTTGCATTCGTTCCCGACCTTCTCTGTCTGAGTGATAGCTGAAAACTGGCAGAACGTCGCCTGTAAGAATGTTGAAGCTCATCCCGTCAGACCTCATGTGTCAGAGGCAGCAGAAAGGAAGTGACTTGGGAAGTCAGTTAGCACTGGACAGAGCCAGGACCGTCTGCCTCCCTCCAGTGGCCAGCTGACCAAGAGCAGAAACAAGTCTGTGGGAAGCCGGGCGTGTTGGTGCCTGCCTATAATCCCAGTACTGAGGAGGCTGAGACCGGAGGATTGCAGGTTCAAGGACAGCCTCAGCAATGTAGTGAGATTCTCAGCAACTTAGTGAGACCCTGTCTCAAAATTAAAAATAAAATAAAGGGGCTGAGGGTGTAGCTCAGAGGTAGAATGCCCCTGGGTTCAATCCCCTGTACCCCACACTTGCCTCGCTGTCTGCATCCATAAAATGGGGATAAAAACTGTGATAGGTATAGAATGGCCCTTTGAAGAACTCATAAATTGGTGTTTGGAGTTGATATGAGTCACGAGGGTTGTAATCCCAGCAGTAGATGAATCCATTGTCATGGATTTATCTGGGTGGTGGCCTAGTCCGGTAGGGTGTGAGTGGAGAAGGTGGGTCCCTGGGGGTGCGGCCTTAGGGATTATATATGGTTCCTCCTCCCCCATCTCTCTCTTGCTTCTGGCTTCCAAGATATGAGGAGCACAGCCTTGTGTTCTCCCTCTCTCCACTTCCCACTGCCATGTCCTGAGATCCACAGTCCCCAGCCTCACATGGACTGAACCCCAAAACTGTGAGCTAATAAATCTTCCTTCCTGTAAGTTACATGGTCAAATCTTCTAGACTATAGCTGTGAGAATGCTGACAAGGACCATAACCAATGAAACGAGTACAAATCACATACAGGGGTGCCCCTCCCTTGCTGAATTCTCTGTCTATAAGATGATGAGAATTATTAAGTTATTAAATAATGAGAATTATTAAATGTCCCCTAAAGACACATCACTGGGCTAAGAACAGAGAGAGGCTGCTAAGCAATGGCCCTGTGCAGAGCTCAGTTCTAGAGGCTACACACACACACACACACACACACACACACACACACACACACAGTGTGTGGCTGGTGGGCATTCTCTGCCCAAATGGCAGACCATCAACATTCAGAATGCAAGATGGGGAGTAAGAAGGGAAATAAACAGTTAGCTTAATAAACTGGACAAAATAAGAGAGAAACAGGGTCCTAAAATGTCCCAAGTGCAGGAGTATGCAGGGCCCATCCCTCCTTCCTCTCTCCTTGACAGATGCATTCTTTCTGGGTTCAGCTACATCACCCGCCAAAGACTCACCCACCCAGGAAGGTCAAGGTGCCCACACGTCCCCAGCTGCCTCGGCGCTATGTTGTCCCAAACACAACCTACAGCCCACCGCCAATGTGATCAGTGCCCTTCACTTTCCCGCAACTCTAAATCAAGGCCCCAACCAACTCAGGGCTGCTATCTCATGAATGAGTCACCAAAAGCACACTGCCAAGAGAGATGGGCCTGGGCTGGACCCTGGGTTTCTGGGTTTCTAGGTTTCTTGGGCTCTGGTCTGCAGTTGTTGAACTTTGGTCAACATCAATGTTCACCATCCTGCACGGGCCATCTGAGTCCTTGGGCTACCCCATGTGTGCTCTCAGACAGGGCAGGCAGGGTTGTGGGAGTGTCACCCAGCATCTAAGGGCACCAGCATCTCTTGAGGCCCAGCCTCAGGACTGCTCTTGGACAGCACTGGGGCCATCCCGGCCCTTGCTTCTGGATCCCCCAACAAACCAGAGCCCAGCAGCTTGGCCCCACACCAGCCAGCACTCCTCCACGTACTAACGACTCCACCCAAGCCCAAAGGGCCCCCAGCTGTGTCTATGTATGCTTGGTGTGGGCCAAAGGCACAGGAAGATAAAGGAGGCATAACAAAGATTAGTATGTAGTTCTCCCTAAGTTTTTAGAATTATTGGCTAAAATTATTATAATGAAAGATGGATATGTCCAAAATAATTCCACAGATGCTGAAGAGGTCAGAAGACCAGTGGAGAAACATCAGAGATGCTGCCTGCCCAGACTAGATTCTGCAGGAAAGCATGACTTTCACCAGCAAGTCCAAATCCACTTTCTAGGACCATCTATCCTCCATTGTGTGGGCCCTAATAAAACCCCATGCCCAAAGCAGTCCCTCATCCCACTGAAGACTAATCTGTCTGCAGTGTGTCCCTGCTAGGGAGATCTCCCTGCTTCTTAGAAGTCCTCACACAGAAAGACAGCCTGGAGCCAAGGGGCACAAACATCCCCACAGTAAGATCATGTGTTGGCCACTCCAGGGCTTGCCTGGAGCCACACACTGCCCAGCACCTCTCAGATACAGCAAATGGCCAGGTGAGGACGATCCACTCTCGTCTCAAGATGCCTCATCAACCTGCCAGGGACTGCAGATGGTGGATGGCACATTTCGGGTGCTCAGAGAAGCCCCGTGTTGGTCCTGAGAGAAGCGCCCATCGGTGAAGTGGCCCAAGGTCCACCACACGTCTCCAGAATGAATCTCTTTGTTCTTTAACAAAGCCAACGTGCTGTCCACAAAGGCCAGCTGGGCGGCCCGGCACAGTCAGCAGGACTCAGGAAACGCTCTCTTCTGCAGATCTGCCCCAGCCCATCCGCTGTTCTCAACTAACCAGATGACAGTAAAATCAAAGAATCGTATCATATTCAGAAGATTCAGCGCGGGCGGGTCGGGACACGGCGGTGTCTTCTTCAGTACTCCTGCGTGCTGCGAGGGGGAGCGGAGGTCAGCTCTGGCGTGGCGCATCAATAATCCCAAAGATATCCTCCACAGCATTTTGCAAAGGTCTCTTTGCCAAGTTGCTGAGCACGACATTCAGGATAACCAGCAAGCTGACCGGAGCCTCCTGTAGATGTGCTGCACCGCTCGCTCCTTCCAGAGAAGCCCGGCCATGTTGCTCACTGAGTGCCCAGCAACCTGGGAGGGAATTCTCAGACCTCTAGCCATCAAGGTGGTTATTAGGTTTGGCTCAGCCAGCAGCTCCTGTGCTAGTTTTCTGCTGCTATTGTAACAAGTACCACTGCTTCTAGACAACAGGACACAAGCCACCCCTCGCAGTTCTGAGACCCAAGTCCAAAGTCCCTTTCACTGGCTGAAATTGAAGAGTCAGCAGGCTCTGCTCCTTTGGGGGCCTAGTCAGTATCCTCTTTCTCCTCTCCTGCCCCTGGACATTGGACTCCAGGCTCTCTGGCCGGGGGACCCCAGGGCTCTCAGGCCTTCAGCCGGCACTGGGAGTCACCCATCAGCCCCCTGGCTCTGAGACTCTCAGATGTGGACTGAGCCGGCACCGGCCTCCCTGGGTCTCCAGCTGGCAGATGGCCCCTGGCAGGACTTCTCACCCCCCACAATCACAGGAACCAATTCCCCCAACAAGTCCTCTCCCGTATCCCTGCCATCCCTCTCCCCTCCATCTCTCGTTGACTCTGCCTCTGTGGAGAACCCTCCCAGACCTTGAGCTAAGTCCTTTGTTTTTCAGGTCACTTCAGGAAAACCAACCGTCCGTCCATAGTGGCCAATCCAAACTCAAGGATCTCATAGCTACCATCCAAACCTCTGGAGAAACAGTTCCAGCTCTAGGTCAATCAGTAGCCGCATATGGGCCGCCAGGAACTGCCATGCCTGACCATGGGTCCACGATCTTCCCAGCTGGGTTTACAGAGTTTCTAAAGAGGGCTTCTACGAGCCATCGCATCAGACCTTGCCACCTCTAACAATGCCACAGACAGGACCCTGAGTATCCCCGAGTGAGTAGGAACTGGTCATCCATTCTCGATGTTCCTGCCATGGATGGGGGAGAGGTCTCTCGCCACTGTGCAGCCTCCATCCATCCCCCATCCTTCTCCACAGCCACAGCCAAAACCATTCTCTATTGACCAGGTCATACAAGCACATGGTAGCAGATGACACCCGAGTCCCTGCGGGGCTGGCGCTCTGCCTGGGGGCATCATCCGGGCCAGCTGTGAGCAGGAGCACCACCCCCCAGAGGCTGTTCTGCCTGTTCCTAGTCACCACCATTGAATGGAGATAATTGAGAGGAAAAGAATAAACACTTGGGTTGAGTTAGAAGATAGCCACAAGGAGGAAAAGCTTTTGCAATATAGCCTGAAAAGGGTAAAAAATGGAATGGGACTGACCGAGCTCTGGAGGAACAAAGACCAAGCCCATGCAGAGGACCAAGAGCTCAGGGAACAACCCAGCAGTGCAGGCAGGACGGGCTCATGCTCTGGGGTATCTATCCTAAGGTTTACCAGGGGTTCTTCCTGCCACACACCCGTCCAACTCTGTCTTTCCAACCTATCCAGCGGTACCAGGAGACAATGCACTTTAAAGCTATTGAACTCAAAAGAGCAGACTTCCTCATGGCTGCTGGGATCATGGGCATTGTCAGGCAAGACCCTCAGCTCCAAAGGCATCTTCCTGTACTGCGCTGGCCATAGGCATTGGCTGCAGCGGAAACTCCTCTCTCCAAATGTCATGAAGGGGGAAGCTTGGATCTGACCATGGAGGACTGATGGACCGGAGCTCCTGAAGGGTTTGTGCCCAGCAGTGAGCACCAACATGCACCACCCAGAGATTCCGTTCCATGGTGCTGAGAGTCCGCGTAGGCTGCAGCTATAGGGAGGAGAGGCCATAGAGCCGAAACCCCTCGCACCCAGGCTCCACGGACTGGCCATTGGTCTTATACTCCTTGACACCACCACACCCCAGAAAGACACCTAACTGGCTCATTTAGAGTGTGGTCGGGGTCGTCCAGGGGCCCCGTCTGCTCCCATGCATGAGATGCAGACTAGCTAATGACTTCAGACAAGAGATTGAGGTCTGGGCTCCGAGGACCGCGTTTTCATCAGGTCACACGTAGTCTGGCTTGAGATCAAATTGAAAAATCAATTTAAACCGAACACAAAAGCATGTCCATACGCTGGGAAAAGCACGGAAACAATTCTCCTTTCTCCGGTAAGCCATCTTGGACTGGCCGGCTTCCTTCGCCCGCAGAGCTCTTCTGGCAACTTGGGAGAGGCGCTTGGCAGTCACAAATCTTCTCTCCTTTTTGCCTTTATTAATCTTCCGTTGTGTAGCATTAGTGCACACTATGTCTGACCCCCCTAGCTGCGTTCTACAATTAGTCTCTGAGTGACCATGTTAATGACACTGACATTAGCCATGTTCCTTTGAGTATTATGCCGCAGGCCCCGCCTGACTCGATAGTGTTTATAATAAAGGACCTGGATTCCAATAAATGGAGCAAACAGCACCTAAGGTAAAAAATGCACTGATATATTTCTTATCCTTAATACCCCACTGCCTTGGAAGCTCAGCTAAGCAGAATTTTTTACTATTTTGAATACCATGGAATGGAATATTATATTTTTCTCCTCTGTGAGAAATTTGCAAAACCTAGTTGAGCCTTTGATATACAGGATATGAGCCTAATAAATATCACCTGAAATTGATTATACTATGAATCCACTGGAGGAACAAGAGAATAATTGTTAATGCATTATTAGCTGTTGGCACAATGCTATACTTTACATTCTACTGCACAGGTTTTATATCCTAGTACACACAGTTATATATGTACCGCACGGTTTTCGCCAGCTCGGTAGCTATTTTCAAGGATCGTTCGATTGGATTGCAAAGCAAAATAAATACTATTTCTAATGTGAACATTATAAAACAATTCTCTCTGGATCAGCAAAGATGAGCACTGCAAGATACCTCCACCAACTGTCCACTGGTCACCACCTCAAAGGACTTTGTCTTTCTTCTTCTTCCCATAAAGTAGTGACTTTGCACATGAGTTTTGACATTTCTAGTCTTTCACAAATATTCCTATGCAAGGAATGTAATTGTCCAAGCACGATTCACAAAGAACAGGAGACAAGCGTATAGTCCAAGGCTCTCGATATTTGGCTCCAGTGAATGAGATGCAGCATATTCCCTACTAGGGACCATGGACTAGGCTGTGCAGACAAATCATGGCACACGGAGACCAATGCCCCCATCACACTCAGGGGCCAAGCCCTGCCTGGCCCCAAGCCCGCACTCTCTGACCCCCCACATCTGATGCCTGCACCCTGATGCAGGCCTGGCCTACCCCTGCCTTCAGGTGGGAAGGCCCTGAGCTCCTCATACCCACTGCTGCCCAGGAGCACATCCAGGGTCCTGGTGCAGCGCTGAGCATCATCTTAGTGGCTGTGTCCTGGTCCTTGGAAGACCTACCCTAAAAATGACCCCTGACCCAGCAACATGCCAGGATCTGGCCCAAGCCACAACCTTCCCATCTGCATATCTTGGCCCTCATTGTAGGATTTCCTTTACACCTAAGGCCTGCTTTGTCCTGGCCTGAGAGGTCTCCCTCTGGACTGGCTAGCAGCCTTCCTGTTTGGCTGTACTTGCCGGCCAGGTTGGACTTCCCAGCATCTCACAGTCCAGAGTCTGCCCTGCTCTGTTTCTGAATCCTCAGCGGCAAGCATCTATAGTGGTTCCTTGAGCTCTACAAAACTCTGTAGGTGCACTGCGGAGATTGTCCTGATGCCACAAACTTGGAAAGGCTCGCGTGCATGGTCTGTGCCAGCTGACCTGCCAGTCCAGCCACTAACAACACATCAGTGTTGTAGCGTCAAGGAATCCAGACCGTTGTGAGAATTTTCCCTGATCCCTAGAGAACCTCAGGGTGTCTGCTCTATCGAGACTCAGTATTCTAGACATACCACTGCCTGGACCAGCCAAGGCAAGATGCTCAGGCATGACAGGCATCACTCAAGGCAAGACACTCTCAGGCCTGACGCCAAAGTTCAGCTGCTGGGGTTCTGTCTTAGGGCTGTTCCTGATACCTGGTGGTCAGTACCTGGTACCCATTGTCAGCGCCTGGTACCCATTGTCAGAACCTGGTACTAATGATCAGCACCTGGTATCCATGGTCAGGGCTGGTACCCATAGTCGTTAATCTGATGCCATAGTCAACACCTGGTGCTTGATATCCATTGCCACTGCCTGGTACCAATAGTCAGCACCTGGTATTAATGATCATCATCTTGTATCAATATCAGTACCTGGCACCCACAGTCAGCACCTTGTATCCATGGTCAACACCGGGCACCCATGGTGCTCATGATCAACACCTGGTATCCACGGTCAGCCCCTGGTGTTCATGGTCAGCACCTGGCACCGTGGTCAGTGACTGGTATTAATGTTCAGCACCTGATGCCCATGGTCAGTGCCTGGTGTTCATGGTCAGTACCTGGTATTCATGGTTAGCCCTTGGCACCCATGGCCAGTGTCTGGAATTCATGGTCATCACCTAGTTCTCACAGTTAACACCTGCTATCCATGGTTGACACATGGCACCCATAGTCAGTGCCGGGTACTCATGGTAAGCACCTGGTACCCCTGGTCAGCTCCTGGTACCCAGTAATCAACACCACCTGGTACTAATGATCATTACCTGGTGCCCATGGTCAACACCTCATATCCATGGTCAGTCCCTGGCACCCACGGTCATTATCTGGTGCCATAGTCTGTACCTGGTGCCCAGCAATGAGTACCTGGTACCCATCATGGTCAGCACCTGGTACTCATGGTCAATATCTGACATTCACAGTCCCTGGTACCCATAATCAGCACCTGGTACTCATGGTCAGCACCTGATATTCATGGTCAACCCCTGATATCCATGGTCAGTACCTGGCAACCATGGTCAGTGCCCGATATCCATGTCAGTACCTGGTACTAATGACCAGCACCCAGCACTCAGGGTTAGCTCCTGGTGTCCAGCCATCAGCACCTGCATCCTGGAGGTCATCACTAGCAACCCCGCAGTCATCTGTGCCCCAGGCAGTGCGGGTTCCGCAGCACTGGGAGCTTTTGCCCAGGAAATATGCTTCTGGATGGAGTTTTATTAGCATACAACAAAAATTTTAAAAACAAAAAGCACGGCTTGCTGTGAGCACCTTTTGTGAGCATTCCATTTGAGTAGAATCCAAATATATTTTAAACCCAAATTCCATGCATTTTACAAATTGCTTTTCGTTGTTGTTGGTGTGTGCTTTCTTAATTTCTGGTAATGTTCAAGCATGTGGTTCCCCTATATGGTTTTTCTAATTCTCGGTCCCTTTGGCTGCCAGAAATTAAAACAAAAAGGCCGTGTGACTCCCTTGTTCTGACTCCCAAGGTTTCAAAAAGAAAGCTATTGTTAACTGCAAATTACACTGAATAACTCACTTGGTATGGGTTTTTCTCTCAATTCTAATTATTAATAATTACCCTAAAGTTTTGGAGCTGAGTGTAAAAAGAAATATTTTTGTTCCTACACACCAAAAGATCACGGCCCCCTTCCTATCTTCCCTCCATGAACCTTCCTGAGAAAAGCCAGGGGAAGGCAGAGAAGGCGGTTGACCTTTTTTATGACATAAATATGTTCTTGGAGTATCGTGCCAACTGTATCTTATTTTTAATGAATCAGGAGAATTAACCAACCCCAGCAATAAATCCTTTGCTTTATCGATCATTCTTGGTAAATAATCATTCTCTAACTTATCTGGGGTTTTAATCATATTTTTGTACATTTAGTTTTAGTGAAGTAGGACATCCCATAATTAAGCAAGAACACAGTTTTATCAGGCATGCAGTTTCATTGTGGAAACAGGCCTCATACAGAAATTTGACATAAAAACTGATGTACTGACGAGCTTCATGTGTGAGGGTTCCTAAAGATGTATCAGTGTCTGACCTTTAGGTGGGAAGGGCCCAAGGAACCTACCTGGGGCAGAGTTGGCCACATGCGATGGTGCCAAGCGAGCACCCTGTGACGGCTGGTCCATCCGAGAACATCGCACAGGACGCGTAGACTAGCTCATTCCAGTACACTGAGGTCAGAAAACTGCCATGACACCCTCGCTGGCCTCCAATAGCTGAATCCCTTAAGCAAATGGGCTCATCTCATTGCAAATTCTGAGTCTACAAACAGGAAAATGATATAGATTAAAAACCTGGATGAAGAATGTTCAAATATTTTAACTTTTTTTTTGAAACAAGAAAAGAGATCAGTTTATACCGGTTGAGTGTTGGCGAAGCTTAGTAGATAACTGGTTTTTTGCTTCAACACGGTTTCTCTCCCCTCTGCCCCCCCCCCGGTCTACTGATTTCACACAGGTAGTGGAGGTAAGACCCCAGGTAGGCAGGTCACTGCTCCTTCAGTCCTGGCACCAAGAGAGAAAAGGCTGCTATCCTCCTAACAATGGCTAGACCTTCCACGAGAGGGGGTGGGGGTGACACTGGCAAGAGGGACATCTCCAAAGGCCTGGCCCTTAGGGCACACCAGCGGCCAATGGTGCTGCTTCTGGAAGCTATTTCGGGGACATACATGAGCATCTATCACCGCCTCCGATCAGCAGAATCGGAATTTATGAAATCGGTGGAGCACAATCGGCAGAATTGTTCTGCCATAAACCAGCCCAAATGGAAAGGGAGGGGGCTGCGATTTCCCTCATTTCCCTCCCACTGCTACAGCACTGTATTTAATTGACTTACAATTTTTCCCTAATATAATTCTTTATGAAACCTGCCTTGAGCGAAGGACCCATGATTGTTCACCGAGGGTCGTGCCTCATTTGTTCCTGTAGATTGTGCCTAATTAACGTTAACTTGTCTGTACATAAAAAGTACAATGGGCTGTCCTTTCCAATTTAATTCCGACAGTTTAATCGAATCTGTATTCTTTCAAAAATAATTAGATCATTTACACTTCATTAACATGTAATGTAATGTTGGGACATCCATCATAATGATTTCTTATTTTTCTTGTGCAATATTATCCCCTCTAATGAAACTGCTAACACCATGCATGCCTTAATTAGCTGTATCATATCACTGACGATTTCTGAATAAAGCCCTCTTTACAGATGAAATTGAATTATCTCGGTAGGTACATTTTCGGCAGTATCTGTTCTTTTCCTGTTGAAAACACCTTCCCACAGCTCAACCTCAGAGTGTCATGGTGGCCTAATGCCTGGCTAGAAGGAAAGGCCTGTGTGGGCATGGCAGAATGACTCTCCCTGAGATGCTAAGTACACACTCCCAGGCTGCCGCCTACACCATGACCAGGAGAAACAGTAGATAGACATGGCTAGCAGGCAGCAGGTAGATTGCTACAGCTTAGAGAGAATGGAGAAGAAAATCCATTGAAGGTCAAACAAATGGTCTCCTCCAAGAAAGAAGGTGAAGCTACAGACACTCCTGGCTCAGGTAGGCAGGCTAGGTGAGCTGCAGACACACCTGGCTCAGGTAGGCAGGATAGGTGAGCTGCAGACACACCTGGCTCAGGTAGGCAGGATAGGTGAGATGAAGACACACCTGACTCAGGTAGGCAGGCTAGATGAGCTATAGACACAGTTGGCTCAGGTAGGCAGGCTAAGTGAGCTGCAGACAACCTGGCTCAGGTAGGCAGGCTAGGTGAAGCTATAGATACTCCTGACTCAGGTAGGCAGGCTAGGTGAGCTGCACACACACCTGGCTCAGGTAGGCAGGCTAGGTGAGCTGTAGATACTCCTGGCTCAGGTAGGCAGGCTAGGTGAGCTACAGACACACCTGGCTCAGGTAGGCAGGCTAGGTGAGCTGTAGATACTCCTGGCTCAGGTAGGCAGGC
>PVJS01016119.1:0-14789 GCA_004027185.1 Glis glis
TTAGTGAGGCCCTCCGCAACTTCGTGAGGCACGGTTTCAAAATAAAGTATAAAAAATAGGGCCGGGGGCGTGGCGCGGAGGTAGAATGCCCCTGCGTTCAATCACCGGTACCGCAAAAAAAAAAAGCAAGTTTGGGCCTCTCTTGCTGTCTGTCGTCTACTTTCTCACCATTCAATGATTTCCACCATGTTATGATGCTGCGATAAGGTTCTCACCAGCTATGGCCCTTGATCTTGGATTTCCCAGCCTCCAGAACTGTGAGCTGAACAAACTCTTATTGTTTATAATTCACCCAGTCTATGATATTTTATTATAGCCACACAAAATGGACACCTTCCAAGACTCCAGATTTTCTTTTAGGAAGTTGAAGTTTATAGCAGCAGCCATTAGTCTCACACTAGAGTAATAAAACAATGCCATAGCCAGGTGTGGTGGTGCATTCCTGCTACCCCAGTACTTGGGACTCTGAGATAGGAAGATCCAGGTTCAAGACCAGCCTCAGAAATGGAGTGAGACTCTCAGCAACCTAGTGAGACATCTGTTTCAAAAATTTTAAAAAGTTGGCTAGGATGTAGCTCAGAGGTAGAGTGCCCTTGAGTTCAATCCCCAGAACCAAAAAATAAAAACAAAAACAAACAACAACAACAACAAAAACATTGCCACAGATGGCCTGACATGGATTTTGGACTAAGTGGGATCATTTGGATGATAGCACTGTCTCCATATCCCTTAGGATCCTTACAGATAGCATGCCTCTATGATCCTTATCAAGGGCCTATACCCTATTTTACACTTCAAGGAGAAGGATCTAAATGAGACAATATTCTGAGTCTTGGTCTATAACATCACAACCAAGAACACATGGCCATTCGGCTGCCATTCTTCTGAAGAAGCAAGAAGGAACTTTACAAAGTAAAAGCATACATAAATAGCATTAGTAGTGACCAGTTGTGAAGCTTGAAGAACTTTTCTATGGTGTTTGTATTAGCCTGTTTTCCATGGTTAAATCAAAACACCTGAGAGTAGGTAATATATAAAAAAAGAAATTTATTTAGTTCACCATTTTGGAAGCTCAAGGGCATGATGCTGGCATCAGCTCAGCTCTAGTGAGAACCTTGTAGAGGATAACATCACAGTGGTGAGAATGTGTGTGAGAGGGAGAAATCACATGGTGAGACAGGAATTGACAAAAACTAGGGAGGGGGGAAATCCTGTTCTTTTATAATAGCCTCTTGTGAGAACTAACCAAATCTCATGAGAACAAATTAATCCCTTATGATGGGGATGCCCCCAGTGACTTAATGACCTCCAGTTAGGCCCCATACATCTCTTTTTTGCAGTACTGGGAATTGATCACAGAGGCACTCTACCACTGAGCCACATACTCAGCCTTTTTTATTTTTTTGTGTGTTCTGACAGGGTCTTACTAAGTTTCCCAGGGTGGTCTAGAACTTGTGATCTTCCTGTCTCAAGTTGCCAAGTCTCAGAGATTACAGACCTGGGCTACCACACCTAGCAAGGACCCCAGTTCTTAAAGGTTCCACTAATTCTAGCATCACCACACTTGGGAACAAGCTTCCAACACATGAACCTTTGGGGGAACAAACTCAATCGCTATTGTAATAGAAACAAAATTCAATCAACCATGCCAGAGGTCACACTGAATGACCTGCTTTTGTTTCTATAGAAAATATTACAAACATTATTGTCATATTAAGAAGTGATCCAATCATATGAAGTAAAAAAATAAAGAAAAAACTGTATTATGGGTTAGTATTAAGTTAACTATGAGTAACAGAATATACTTTTATTTTCAAATATTTGCTATTTCTGGAATTTGTGCAGCTCTGAACAAGTTGGGATTATTTTTTCTCACAATCCAAATAAATATTCATCTTTCTATCAAAATAGCAAAACAAACAAAAAAGAACAGAATATATGGTTACAAAAGCATAGGCAGATCGAGGAAATATACTTGAATCACCCATAGTAAAGAAAATTTATTTCCTCATTATTCTCTTCAAATTTTGCATTACTTTGTTCTGTTGAGGTGGAATTCAAATCTTGGCTTTCATGTGATTGGGCGTGCAATCCTTTGCAAGTTCCTTCATTAGTCTGTTTTTTCATCTGTAAAAAGGGGGTTATATTATCTACCTTATCCTACCAGTATGAATGTAAACAAAATGTTTTTGAAGTGCATAGTAGAGTAGCTGAATAAAAATAAATAATAAGTGGTGGAAAAGTCTACATTGATGTTGCTGAACAAAGAAGAATTCAGTACAAAATAAAAACCAGGAAACAGTAGTATAAGATTCTGAGATACTGATTTAGTTCAGAAGGCAGAACATTTTTGAAAAACTGAATTTAGTTTTGTATATGCTGAAATTTAATTACCCATGGGACACCTAGATGGAGATAGCTACTAGATATCTGGATTGCAAATCTGTAACCCAGTAGAGAATTATAGGGTTGTAGGTTTTTAGTCATCAGTGTATCAGATGTAGTTGTAACAATGAGTAAAATTAAATGACCTGAAGATAGGATTTAAAGCAAGAACAATATACGCTTTTTTTTTTTTTTACGGTACTTGGAATTGAACCCAGGGGCATTCTACCTCTGGGCTACACCCCCAGCCCTATTTTTTATTCTTTATTTTGAAACATGGTCTCACTAAGTTGCGGAGGCCTCAATAAGGTCTCAGCCTCCCAAGTACTGGGATTATAAGCGTGTGCCACCACGCCCAGCTCAATATACGCTTTTGGATAAATCCCACATAATAATGATATTTAATGCATACTCTTTAGAATTATTGTAAGGAGTAGAGGAATTATGTATGAAATGTTTTGCATAATTCCAGGTTCATAGTAGATCACCAGTACACTTTATTGTTTATTTTTATTAATTTAAATAATTCAATAAGTAAAGAAAAATCTAGTCTTTTTAGTCTATAGGAATTTAAAAAATGATTTCTAAATTTTAACATAGTAATTTTGTGTACAGTATATATCTCTGTGTAGAATAATAAATACTATTAATGAAATTATTTTTAAGAATATGAGTAATTGTTCTAGCTAAAGGGGTCTTCATGGACTACTTTCATTATTAGAATGGAACTGATAACACAACCTCTTATTATAATCATTTAAAATATCTTATTTGTACAATTTAATTAAGTATACAATAATTAAATTATTGAAATCTGTGAATTCAATGAATTATTTTCTATGAATAATACATATTTGAATTTACATGAACACAATCATTTTCAATTTTTTTCTATGCTGTTAGTTTGGAAAAATACTATGATCTTTATTCAAGAACAAATATCTTTATGGCGGGTCTAAAAAAACACAGATGTAAGCCATTAATATCACATATCATAAATTTCTCAATTAAGTATACCAAATACCTAAAAAGATAAGATATGTCAAATATGTATATTGACATAGATTTAATTAAGCAGAGCATATTTAAATTTAAGCAATTGTAAGAGAATTTTTCATACAGCTTCAGGTTTAGTTATAGGTTCTGAAACAATTGAAAACTAAACATGGGATAGGGCTGGGAACGTGCCCATCTTATGGCTTAGATGTGCAGAGCATGTGCTTGCTAAACTTGCTGCAGGCTCATTGCTGCATAGAGTCAATCAAGACTCAAAAGTGGGACCAGAAAGGAAGATGACCTGCTTCTAGAAGGCTGGCCCTACACCCTGGTTCAAGAGTGTTTATATGGAAGAAGGAGCAAGAACAGAAAGCCCACATCTACAAATCGGGGTTTCACAGAAGAAAGGCTACCAGAAAGGCTGAGCCCTCCATATTTAATGCTTTTCCCCCATCTCCTCAGTTAGATAAGACACTTTTCTGTTGAAGCAGAGGTGAGGGTAGAATAAAGGCTGCTAATTCTTCTCTCATTCTTTGAAAATGATAGAAGTTCATTCAGATACTTTATAAATTAAGATAGGCACACTAGAAGAGAAAGAGGGAAAGGGGTTAAAAAAATGTCGACCCCTTAAAAATCTTCTAAAAATGACAAATTGTGAATACTATGCTACTGGATAGTAGTTACCTAATATAGGCAGATTACCTAAGATTCCTCCTGCTCTAAAACACCACCCCTCTGACAGGTCCTTGCTGAGCTTTATCTCTATTCAAGAGATACCTAATCTATTCTAGAGATACAGCTAGAGTCACTTGTCACCAAATGTTGCCCTCCCTCCCCTTTGGCAATATATGATTGATGAATGAATTGTATCATTATTTCCATATCTTATAGTAATTAGCTAATACTCTGATCTCTGACTTAGTATGTTTGATTGAAGTTAATTATAATAAATTGATATAATCATATCATAATATAATTATAAAATATGATGAACATGATGCCATGTATTATATAATAATATATATGACTTTTTTATTTTAAAAAATCCTTTTAAAGGATTTATATTTCTTCTCAAAAATAAACTTCATTATTTGATCATTGCTGCCTGAGCACTTTGAAATTTATTGTTTTATTAAATATACTCTTAAAACAAGCATCATTTATTTAGTCTAGAGGAAGAGAGAATCTTGTATTTTATTGGAGTTTAAAAAATTTAAATACATTCCACCACCATCTAATATTAAATGTGAGTGGGCGGAAAGGAATGGGAGAAAGGTTGTATCTTAATTCAGAATTAGAAAGGAGGCTAAATAACTGCTTTCTATTACAAAAGAGGTTGACTCTATGACATTAATTTCACCATGGGAAATCTGTAATCTTCATTTTAGAGAAATTAATTGGTAGCAGTACTATTTAAGAAGTGCTGTGTGCTCAAATCCTTGAAGTTTTCTGCATTATGATTAGCCTAAGATGTCTAGCCTGGAGTGTTTCACATTTTTCTAGCTTTGTGATTACATCCTCCCACTAGGTATCTGATGAACTGTAGTAGACAGCTCTGAATTTCAGCAAATTTAGGAGTAAGAGTTTATGAGTATTAAAATAATTTAAAATGTCAATATTCAAAATGTTTCATAGTTCATGCATTTTATATCTTTACTGACCATAGTGCCAATGTGTATAGCTTAAAGCAGAACAACAAAAAGACAACATTATTTTGTAAAAAGAAGCAACCTAATCCATGAAATGTATAATGTCTTTCACTTTTTTTTAAAGTGATAAGTCTGTCTGCAAGTCACTATGGAATTATTCTGGCAGTTGTGGCATTTCTCATTGAAGAGTAAATGCTTTTTCAGGCTGATAAAATGGCATCTGTGTTAATAAAAAGACAGAAAAAAATGTCAACCTCTTAAAAATCTTCTAAAAAATGACAAAGTGTGAATACTATGCTACTGGATAGTAGTTACCTAATATAGGCAGATTACCTAAGATTCCTCCTGCTCTAAAACACCACCCCTCTGACAGGTCCTTGCTGAGCTTTATCTCTATTCAAGAGATACCTAATCTATTCTAGAGATACAGCTAGAGTCACTTGTCACCAAATGTTGCCCTCCCTCCCCTTTGGCAAAGGAGATCAGTGTCTAACCACTCTACAGCCAACAGAGCAATTTGAGAATGACATATGTCTTCTCAAAAATAAACTTCATTATTAAAATATTAGTTTGGGATTTAGCTAATACATTCCTACAACAAGAAATGTGTTTGGTGACAAGGATGAAATCAAACATTAAAATCAGTGCTTAATAAACAGGAATATTCTTTGCACGTATTCCCTGACAGTCTGGATCAGGAAATATTTTGTGTCAGAACAATTATTAACCATCACAATTTCCTTCTTTGCTTGTGCTTCTGACCACATTGCAGAATTTTGAAAGATAGATCGAATTTTGTCACATTATAAATGAAGGTAAAGCTCTAGTACCCTGCTACTCAGGAAGTATACCTGGCTCTCATTGGTCCTAACAGTGAAAATTCTTAAGTAGAAAGAGTGTGGTTTCTCTCGGCAGTTAGTTCTTGTGACTTGCCCAATGAATGAGATTTTGGGCATGAGTCACAAATACAACTTCTTGTATTTAATCTACATGACTGCTATTTCTTTTGTGTCTCCTCTCTCCTAAATATTGACCTATTTAAGAATGTTCTCCCTTTTTCCCCCATTAAAAAAGAAAATGCTTGGCATTAGGGAATGCCCAGTAAGCGTTAATTCTTCTATTCTTGTTGCCTTCATTGAAGTAATTTGTTAGTCCACATAGCTTATTTCTTCTTACCAGTGTCTTATTTAAATATCTTTAAACAAACTTATTTTGAAAGTAAACCACCCATTTCCTCCTATTTTTAAAAATAATAACTTCTATGAAACTAATAATGTCATCCAAACTCTTGCTTTTTTTCTCTGGCTAGAACAAGTTAGGCAGGAAATATATTTTGTATACTAAAACTCTAATGTTTGGATTGAGTTATTTCTATAACCATCTCTGCTTGCTGCAGTTTCTTAGATCTTCTCAGGGAAAGCGTGAGTGTAATGATTTGGATATGGTTTTGCTGTGTCCCCCAAAGTTTCAAATGCCACAAGCCTGGTCCCCAATGTAGGGCATTGAAGATGGTGGGACATTTAAAAGGTGGAGCCTACTGAGAGGTTTGAGTCATGATTGCCCTCTTGGAGGGAGTATAGTGGTCTTATGAAGTTGGGTCTCAAAGGATTAGTTCCTAAGAAGAAGAGTGGGTTGATATAAAAGAGTGAGTTTGTAGCCAGGTATGGTGATGCACAACTATAATCCCAGTACTTGGGAGGCTGAGACAGAAGGGTCACAGGCCAGCCTCAGTAGCTTAGTGAAGCCCTCTTTCAGAATAAAAAATAAAAAAGGCCTGGGGGTGTAGCTTGGAGGTAGAATGTCCTGGGTTCAAAAATAAAAAAAAGAAAGTATGCTTCCCTATCCCATTCTCTTGCTTTCTCTCTCACCATGCAAGGTCTTCCATACATGCTGCTCACCCCTCTTGCATAGGTTCTCCAATTGTGATGCCAACCATCATGCTGTAACATAGTCAGAGTCCATCCAATTTTGGATTTTGAGTCTCTAAAACTTTGAGCTAAGCAAACCTATTTTTTGTGTAAAGAACCCAACTTCAGGTATTTTGTTATAGCAACACAAAAACCCCAAGATAGCGCATAAATAAGAAACTAGCAGAAACAACAATGCAAAATAGGTACAGAGCTGATGCTCCAAGGATGAACTGACATCTTAATTATATAGGAAACCAGGTAAGCATTGGAGTTTAAAAAGGATGGAGGTTGATCTTTTGGAATGCAAAATAGGATATGGCTTTGAATGTACAAAGAAAAGACTATGAAAACTGGCCTGAGGCATGTGATAATCAAAGACAACCATCAGAAAATGAGGCAGTAAATAGAAATAGTCTGAACATCAAGGAAAATAGCCCCTAGAAAAGAGATGGATAAGAAGAACACAGTCACTGATTAGAGTACAGGCATGAGTTCTCAGGGAATGAGTAGCTGAAGGAAATTTGACAAAGAACCCCTATGTTTGGGGTGACTAGATTCTGATTTACCCAAGACAATGTCAGTTCACAAAGTCATCTTGTCATCATTATTAACATTTCTCTTTCTCATTCTCTAAAACATATAATTTTTATAATAAATTATATGGCCAGTTTGTATAGTATTCAAAACAACATAAGTGAGGCGATTTGAAGTCCTTGCCTCATTGGGGAAGAAAATTTATTTATTGAAAATAGAATAAAATTTCAGACTGGATAAACATCTGAGGACCATGTCTAGACCATGTCTAGACTTAAGAGCTTCAGGGAGTTGGCATCTCTTGAAAAGAGTCAGTATAGGTTAATTGTTAAGCTGCAGGAGATGGTGTAAGATCCAGCTTTCCACCACTCATTACTGACATGACCTTGGGCAAGATAGAAAACGTTTCTTTTCCTCAGTTTTATATCTGCTTTATGCAGGTAATAATAGTCTCTACCTAAACACAACTGTGGTGAGACTTAAATGAATCTTTGAAAAAAGAAGCATTTAGAACAGAGTGGCTATTTGTTGCCAGATTGGTGCCTCTTTGGTTCCAAGAAATCTGATTCTTACAGATTTGCAATTATTCTTTGATCTGCTGGTTTAATGTTTGGATATAGGAGAAACTTGTAATAAACTAGGCTTTTGACCAATGTTGCCTGAAATAGTCTAAAGTGCTCTTCAAATGCTAAGTATTTATCATTAGCACGCATTCATATTCCATAAATTTTTGGTGTAGCTTTGCTTTTAATACTTTAGAATATGATCTGAAATTTTTTAAGATTTGATCCATTCTTAAGTTTAATTCTTTTTCTGTCTCAGCATCAAATTGTTTTATACAGGATCATATCTTTATTAATATATTGTAGAACTTTTCTCATATTTTACTAGTTATAATATAAAATAATTTTCTCACATCCATTTATCCTTTCATTCATCTTTATTGGTTTTCTCATATGCCCCTTGTTACCCTGTTCAAGTAACATGGTACAAAACATTTTTTAAATAAGGAAGTGCAAGTTATGTTCATCTATCCAGGCATAGAATCTGCTTTAGCATTTTCTTTGCTCTGAATTATTACTATAATACATCAGGGAACTTTAACTACCTAATGAGTCTCAGTCTAGTAACATTGCTTAGTTTCTTTATATACTTTTATTGGTGCATTGTAATTATACATTATACTAAGTTGTAGAGTGACAGGAATATACATGCACACAACCCTAGTAGCATTTCCCTCCAGATTCCACCTCCTTCACTCCCATTCCCTACACATGTCACTGAGATTGGCACTGGTCATTTCGTTTGCATAAATAATGTTATTAAACTGTTACCTTCTTTACAACTCTATCCTCCCTCCTTTCTCCTTTAAACCCCCTCCATCACTCCATTGGAGTCTCCTGTTTCTCTATCTGAGATCTCTTTTGTTTTCCAATTTCTATCTAGCTTCCACATATGAAAGACAACATACAACTATTCACTTTTTGAGACTGGCTAATCATGCTTAGTATGATATTCTCAAGTTCCATCAATTTTCCTGCAAATGACATAAATTTGTTTTTCTGTATGGCTGAGAACCAACCTCTCATCCTGCACAAATATCAACTCAGGAAAGATGAAAGACCTAGAAATTAGACCAAAAATCTTGCAGTTATTAGAAGAGGGCATAGGACCAACACTCCAACATATAGGTGCTGGTAGAAATTTCCTTAATAAGACCATAAAAGCTCAGAAATTAAAACTAGTAGGATGTCATTAAAATACAAAGCTTCTGTGCAGCAAAGGAAACCATCAAGAGTCTAAAGAGAGAGCCTACAGATGGGAGGAGATCTTTGCCTGCTTCTCCTCTGATAGAAGACTATACTATCTATAATACACAAAGAGTTTACAAAACTTAACACTAAAAAAGACAATAAAATGGGAAATTGAACTGAATAGACACTTCTCAAAAGAAGAAATACAAGCGACCAATAAATATATGAAAAAATGTTTCACATCATTAGCAATCAGGAAAATGCACATCAAAACTACACTGAGATTTCATCTAAGTCCATTTAGAATGGCAATTATCATGAACATAAACAATAGTAAATGTTGGTGATAATGCAGGGAAAATGGGAACTCTAATACACTGTCAGTGAGACCACAAACAAGGACAGCCACTATGGAGATCAGTGTGGAGGTTTCTCAGAAGATTGGGAATGGAACCATCATATGACCCAACGATATCCCTCCTGGGTATCTTTCCAGAGGAATTGAAGTCAGAATATTATAGCAACACCTGTATATCCATGTTTATAGCAGCACAATTCACAATAGCCAAATTATGGAACCAGTCTAGGTGTCCATCAATACATGAATGGATCACAAAACTATGGTCTATACACATAATGCTTAGTCTCTTGAGGTTTAAAGGTAAAAAAGTAAAACTGCATCCATTATGTTTTCAGTACTCTTGAGACTTATCCAAAACTTTCAAGATCTTATTAATTTTTCAAGCACTCTCTTACCTCCTATATTATTACACATTAGATGTCCTCTAAGATATGATTACAAAGCATGCCACCATTCCAATCTTTTTGTCAGTATATATATATATGTATATATATATATATACATACACATATATGTGTATATGTGTATATATGTATATATGTGTGTGTATATAATAGACATATATATCATATATATGAATTGAGATATATGTCACAACTGCATATCACTAAACTATTAACACTATACTTGAGATTTCTGAAGTTATATTTTTTAACCATGCATGATTAGCAATAATTTCTAAGCTCAGGGCACGGACTCACATTTTTTCAGCAATTACTGTTGGTAGAAATGTCCCTGCAATAGAACAAAGACCATCCTCACTGCAGGAACTGCTTTCCCCTCAGGAATTCCACCCTGCCATGTGAGCCTTCTTATTCTTTCTTGAACAGAGTATGCTCTTCCTGGAGAGTCCTTGTCTTAGCTCTCTTCTCAGACTAGAACCTTCTTTCCCCAAGTTAACATGTGATTACACTACTCTTATTCAAAAATTTGCTCAAATGTTACTTTTTCAAATTTCCCTACACTACCGTATGTACAGTTGCAGCCTGCCCCTCCCCATCTTACGCTCTATCCTCATGACCCTCGTTTTTCACGTAGCATTTATTACCTTCTAAAAATGATCTTTTAAAATTATTTTATATGTCTATGGTAAATATCTAACCACACTAGCCAATATGTAAGTCCCAGGAAACAGATATATTTCTTCTCTCATCAATGTGCCCCTACTTAGCAAACTTCTGGAAAAGGTAAGTAATAAACATTTCAGACTTTATCAGCCAGAGTCTCTATCTCAATTTAACTTTACAAAAACAGACGGCAGGCTGGATTTGACTTATAGCCTACAGCTTGCTGATAAATCTGGGACATATATCTTAAAAAAAATGATGCTGTTGTTTCCCAATTGGGAAACAAGGGTAACATCAGATAGAAGAGCAGAGAATCCAATAGGGTAATGGGGAGGTAGGGGAAGAGAGGAGAGGGGACAGAGACATTAAGAATGTAACATTCAAAATAATGCTATATACCTATGTATGTATATAAGATTACCAATTCCAATCTCAAAAACATATATGGAGAGGGGGAAGAAGGGGGAGGACCAGGAGAGAAGAGTTCCCAGAGATGTCTACATGTATGTTCCTGTTACTATACCTCAGTATGTTGTATTATTACAATGCACTAAGTGAAAGTGTATAAAATAATTTAAAAAATGATGCTGGACCAGTGTGTTCTTCTGCTGTCCATCAGAAGAATCAAACAGAGGTGCACTCTGATAGCAACTGTGGATCTTTATTGGGATTTTGCTACAGCAGAAAAGAGACACTGCACTAACTCCAAAGACTGTCAGGCTAGCACTCAGGACAAAGGAGAACTGGTTTTTATTCACTTGAGCTGGACTATTAGCAAGGGAGATTAAGGGTTTAGTAATGTTAATTGGCTTTAGGTGCATTTCAAAAGGTGGTTTTTTCTTCTTTTCCTGTGAGGGCACTAAGTTCTAAGGAAGGGAAGGCCAATCTGTCAGCCTGGAGTCAAATTAGTTTTTCATATCCATGCCACATCCTATATAAACATCTCCACTTTGAGGTAAGGGTGAGCTCTGTAGCTATTAAGAGAACACACCCTTGGGGAGTAGAAGAAAGCAGAAGTCATGACAATTAGCAAGTCAAGGGCCTTGGGGATTTGCTGTTTCTGGTGATTCTTCAACAATTTTATCTTTTATGTATGATGCACCTGGTCTCTGAAATTGATTAGAGCACACCAAGCTTTGAATAGCTAACAAGCTATGAGTTAAGGCCCAGGAGTGCATTTGCCCTTTGTCCCTATGGTGGTCCCTGTCTCAAAAAAAAATGTTGTGAAAGAAAGAAATAGATATAACAAAACCAAGCATAATTAAAATGTGAGCACAAATTACCTAAATACTTTATCTCTCTAAAATTGGTTACTACTCTAAAATTGGTAGTCATTTATTTTTATTTAAAATATTTACTCTGAAAAAAATAAAATAAAATATTTACTCTGGCCTTACTACATGTCAATCTTAAACAACAGAATTCTTCATTCCGTTAAAACTACTACCATACTGTTCTGTTATATGCCAGCCTAACTAGGGTACAATAGATCCTAGAATCATAGTGAGGAGTAAAGGGCTGTCCTGGGCCACAAGACTAAATCCAGGATTAACAGTAAATATTTTATTAATATACATATTTCTAAATTTAATTCTTGGACAACAAAAAGTGTATCTTCAACATTTTAAGAGGTCGCGGTTTCTATGATGCATAATGTACTTTCTTATTTCAACTGTGAGAACAGGTTTTCTTATTTCTTGTGTTAGGTGTAAGCTTGAAATGATGATGTGTCCGGGCAATTGTTATTTCCTCACCCTGGAGCACATTTCTAAGCCACTACTCAAAATGTTGAGTACTTAGTGTTGTAGTTCTCTAAGTCTATTCATAGATATTATTTATGAGTGTTTTTGATCATAAAGTTTCAATATGAAGAAATGAAGGAAAGTAACTTTGTTTAATCACAATAGAACATGGTGACTATTTTATAACAAACTGAAAAGTGATTCAATCACCCAAAATAGAGAATAAGTTCATCATTTCGTATATAAATACCTTTTGAAATTTATTGGACCATTCTGTTTCTACTAACCCTGGGAAGATTTCTTCATTGCTTACGAACTTCAGGGCTATTATTTGCTTGCTCTGAGTAGGCTAATGTTTCTGTGTAAAGAAACCCTTCAGAAAGAGTGACATTTATCCATCTAATGAAAAAATTGAATTCGCATATAATCATAGGGGATGTAAAAACTTTAGGTATGTCAGCTGCCCTCACAGAATTGGTTTGCTGAACTGGGAATAGAATTAGTTTACTTATAGAAATCTATTTTCCCATTGTTATAGGGATTTTCCATCACAAAAATTAATTTTGAAATTTAGATTAAATTAAAACACAGATTGACACATGTCTAATTGGTCACCTTCATGAAAACACCCCTAATAATTAACCAAAGCACGTACATTTTGAAACTGCTAAAGGCTATTAAGTTTTAAGTTTTAGAAATAGTAATATATAAAATGCACAATTTCAGAAAATTCCAGAAATAATTCATTATACTTGGGCCTAAGACAAAGGACTGGATTATTTTCTATCATCTTTTTTGTTAATGGTGGGAATGGGAGGGGAGTCCTTCAACCATAAATTAAGGACTCAAGTGGATCTGAAAGAGGAGTCCTTAATCCATAAATATTATTATATTAAATTAGATAATGTGTACTTATTAAACTCATTTTGGGGCACTTTTATTTTGATAAATTTACATTTAAATAAGGAGCAAATATTCCAGAATAATATGAATGAGCTATTCTTATTTCTCTATAATGGGATAGCCTTATTTCTTTTGAAATATTCCCACATTTGTAACATATTTTTTCATTCAACTTGATTATGCATGTTTTCTTCGCAGCTATTATATTGTACCTTATGCTTGCTACATTTATACTTTTTATTATATAATCCCTCATAGTTAGTAATTTGTGTGTATTGGCAAATGTAAGCATGATGTTAGCTGATAAAAATAGATGGTTCAGAAGGTAAATGTATAGCCACTATGAGGCAAAAGTAGTTGATTTATATCCTGAATTTTATGGATCAAAACTATGAGAGAGGGGGAAACCATCAATTTCATGTAAAAATGGCACTCAAATATTGAGTCATTTTTACAATATTGTAGCAGGAAGCTAAGGGCAGAAGATACAGATGGCCATTAATATAGGCAGCAATAACAGAAATATTTCAGAGATATGAAAGGATAGAATAAATATCTTAGTAGTAAATTTCCTTCTTACCCTGGGATAAGGACACAATCAATGAAATCTCGTTTGCAAAGTTTGTCAATGTCTTCTAAAATCTGAAAGAACCTAGTCCCCTCTTCTAGTGATCATTTATATACATAAATTCATTTAAAATGGTTGTGGTTTACCAACAACTCATTCTTGCAACAGAGAATTAACTACCAGCAGAAGATCTAGTAATGATCAATCAATAGATCATGATACTTTATGTCCATATGCATGGCCTTTCACCAATAGGATAAATATTTCCAGAAAACGTTTCAAAGGAAAAAGTCTGAAGTAAGTGTAATAGTTGGTCTGGTTTGTCAACTTGACCCTCTTAAGATCATGTGACTTCGGTTGTATAACAGCAGATTGAACCGGAAGTCCTGCCCTAAATGTGGGTAGCAGGGTTCTGATAGGTGCAGGACTTAGATAAAAAGGAGAAAGCTGCGTAGAGCTAAGCTGCGACTCTTCCTGAGGAAAATGCATCTGCTCTCATTTGAGATCGTCAGTCTCCAACTTCGCCATTTCCTTGGAGAACTTCTTGATCTTCTGCTCTCTTCTGAGATCATAGGCCTCCAACTCTTCAAACTGAAACTTCATCATCGTTTCTCCGAAGAGCTTCCTTGTCTTCACATCTTGGACTGGACTGAATTGGTGGTTGCTTCAGTCCTGGGGCTGATTCCTCTGACTTTTTCACGTGCAGTCAAAATTCAGGACTACATTGTGAGCTAATCTAATTCCTTTTTTTCCCCCTCCCTTCCTTTCTTCATTCTGTGAATTCTGTCGATCTGACCAACACAGTAAGTAACAAAGGTAAAACCCAAAGAAATTCTACAAGCAATTTTGACCCTGAAGTTTCTAGCCCTAATTAAGAACACAGAATCAGAAGTTTAGGTTTTTGGCCAGGCGTGGTGGCG
>PVJS01016119.1:14889-38026 GCA_004027185.1 Glis glis
AAAAAAAAAAAAAAAAAGAAGTTTAGGTTTTTAACAAGGATGACAATCTTGATCTATTTTCTGTCAATCATTGTATCAAATATACCTATGGAGACATGTCTGCAGTACATGGGAAGACTGTCCATTCTTCTAAATGGTCAAACTTTAGTTCAGTCCATTGTAGTCTACCCACTTGTACTATGTTATTTTGGCTACTTAAACATCATATTTCTGGACAACTAGATAGCCCTCTGACTTTTGAACACTCTAAATCTTAAAGTTGAACATGTTTCTTTTAAATTTTCACTCACTAGTTTAAATATGCAGTCCATTGGCCACAACTATGTGGCATGTTTTCTGTGTGCTGATGTTACTCCTTACTTTTTTTTTCTCAACCATCACTTCCTTTCTCCAAAAGATTAAAATATTTATTTTATCAATTACTATATATGTACACTTCTTCAAATTCTCTGTGAAGGACTATCACTTATGGTCAAGCCGAAAGATAGAAATCACACAGTAATTAAAACAGGAAATGTTTAATATAAAAAGCTATTAACTTTATCAGTATATATGGATACCACAGCAAAAGTTGGCATAAAATAAAGAGAACTAACTCTAAAGATCATAGGAACAGCAGATTTAAGGAACAGCCAGTGCTCCTAGGACTGAGATCAAGCTACCACAGAAGAGTCCACCCATTCCAAGGCTGAAATCTGCACCCTGCTGGAGAGAGGACAATTATGGCTGACCAAATGGCAGAGAAGTCACTGTGGTACTATGCTGGCAGAATTTACTGGATGTCTGCCCTCTGGCACTTGCTGGAAATCTGTCCAGCACCATGCTGGGGAATGCTGTGACTGGGGATGTATCTGGGTAGAGGCGCTCTTCTACAAGACTACCTAAGCACTTCTCTGGGGAAAGTGTCTGGCCACTGAGTGCTGCTGGCAAGCAGGTACTGCAGTCGCAGGACAGTGGGGAAGCCAGAAGCTTCAGAAACCTCACACTGCAGTTACTTGTTGAGAGAACACACTGGCACACTGGAACTAGGAAGAGACTCTCCTTCGTCTTGGGAAGTCTCTACAGCACCTTATTATTACAGAATTAAACATCGTGCTACCTTGCTACCTGGCAAATAAAGAATATTTAATGCTCCCAGCCCCATTTTTGCAGAATTGGAAATGAAGGGTAAATTTGAAGTAGTCAGAAAATGAGTTTAGGCAAAATCCTGTTACAACTAATTGATTATGACTTTTCTTTCCTTTGATAATATGTGATTTTTCAGAATAATCTTACAAAAAGTATACTGCTAATATTCTTGTAGAGCAATTCATAAATATGGCTGAAAGTTCTCCTTAGGTTGTAGCAGATGTAGTTATTTGCCTTAAGGCCAGTTATGTGAAAGAGACCTTAAGCAAAACACCAAACAACTACAATTATACTGTGGTTTAAGATGGCTTTGAAAATATGAAATAAAGAGCTCCAAGACTTCAGCCTGTGTAGAATCATTAACAACAGATAGCAAACCCATAAAAGCCTGAGGTCCCTCTCCTGCCTCTGTCCATATCCTAATGCCTTCTTCTTCTCTATAAAATCAACTTTTCTTTGATGGATGTAGCAAAGAACAAAAGTTGATGCACAGAATGGGTGACCTTCTTCTAACAGTACCTTTCAGGGATACTCATTTTTTTCTGATATCTTTCATTTTTAAGAAATTAAAAAATAACAATAAAAAATCTTAGGAAAAAAGGAACTCAGTGAACCAAAGTGTTGATGTAATAATTTGTTTTTATTAATTAATAAAAGTACAGGAAAATCAGACAAGATGTAAGTGTAAATAAAATTGTGATTTAAATTCCAATTTAACATTTAAGCCAAAAATGAATTATTACTTCTGATCAATGTCATTGATCCATTCCAAGTGCAACCTGGAGTTTCTCTGTGCTTTTGTTTTAACCTTTATAATGAAAAAAACATTTTTAGCGATATAAGTCAATTCCTATAAGTCAATTAATATTTCACTAAATAAACATTTTATTTATGAAAGTGAAAACACTTAGGAAATGAACATATTGTTTTAACCTAAAAGACCAGAAAACAGGTCTATATATTCTTTGGAAAGTTTAGGGGAATAATACATAGTGTTTCTGATCTCTTGTGTTTTATTTCATATTTCATAAACAGAAATCTCTATTACTTTTACTACTACTTTTATGGTTGCCAATGATAAAATTAATTCAGATGGTTTATGGAAAATATACTTATGAAATTCAAAGAAAGATATAACAAAAAAGTGATGGGAAGAAAATTTGCATCCTACTTATTCTACTTAGATGAACCAGTACATCCACTTATCTATTAGGTATATTTTGGCACTTACTATCTGCATTGTCAAAGAAGAGTTCAGAGAAGTTTATAGAATGACTCCCAAGCTCATTGAATTTGAATTATTTATTTTAGTTTAACAGATGCCTATTGAGCTCCAGATGTATTCTAATCACTCTTTTTTTTTTTTTTTTGCGGTACCAGGGATTGAACGCAGGGGCGTTCTACATCCGCGCTACGCCCCGGCCCTATTTTCTTTTTTTTATGCTTTATTTTGAAAGCGGGTCTCACGAAGTTGCGGAGGGACTCACGAAGGAGAGAGAGAGAGAGAGAGAGACAGGGAGAGAGCGAGCTGAGGCTGGCCGCGAACCCAGATCCTCTGGTCTCTGCCTCCCAAAGTACTGGGATTACAAGCGTGCGCCACCATGCCTGGCCCTAATCACTCTTCAAGGACTTTGAAGATACAAAAAGGAATAGACCTGGTCTAAATTCCCATAGAAATATCAGTTTTGGTTTTCTGATGTTATGGTAATGAAATATTTTATGGCTATACTAGTATCTATTTTAGATTTTGAAGAAAAGATAATCCATAGTTACATAATTAGAAGAAAAGCCGGGTGTGGTGGTGCATGCTTGTAATCCCAGTACTTTGGGAGGCGGAGACCAGAGGATCCGGGTTCTCGGCCAGCCTCAGCTCTCTCTGTCTCTCTCTCTCCCTGTCTCTCTCTCTCTCTCTACTTAGTTTTGAGGCCCTCCACAACTTCGTGAGACCCGGTTTCAAAATAAAGTATAAAAAATAGGACCGGGGCTGTAGCGTGGAGGTAGAGGGCCCCTGGGTTCAATCCCCGGTACCGCAAAAAAAAAAAAAAAAAAGAGCCAGATGGGGTTAACAATGTTAATTGGCATACTGATTTAAAAGGATGCTCAGGAAACTGAAATAAGCTAATTTGGTTGACATGCAAAGCCTAAATAAGGGCCCTGAGCTGGAAAGGTGCATCTTCCACATGAGAATTAGGACAGGGGATTTACTCAAATGGTTTCTTCTCTCATATTCTAAAAGGGGTTATTTCCAGTGTTGCTGCTTCTTACTGTTGGGATCATGTTTATATGCAATTACCCACTTTCTGCCTAAGGTCTTTGTTTATATTGCTATTTTATTTTAGGAATTCATGCATCACATACTGCCAAGAAACTATAATAAGATCATTTAAAAGTCCAGTACACAATGCTGCAGCCCAGTGCATATCCCTGAGTTCTCTTTACTGACAAATGGCCCAAGGACTCAGCTCATTTTCCCATCCTTTAGTTCTTTATCCCTTAAAATGCTTCCTTTATTCAGACTTAATTGTCCAGGATGATGCAACCTTCTTATCCCTTTCTTCCTGGCCTGAAAAGGAACATTCAGCATAAAATTCAGAATTTAAACTTAATTTATATTTATTATGAGATTGTTCCTATTGTCTCTAGGCTACTAGATGGCCAGTATAGATGAGAATAGATAGCCGGGTGTGGTGGTGCACGCTTGTAATCCCAGTACTTGGGAGGCTGAGACTGGAGGATCGCAGGTTCGCGGCCAGCCTCAGCTACTTAGTGAGGCCCTCTGCAACTTAGTGAGACAATGTTTCAAAATAAAGAATGAAAAATAGGGCTGGGGGTGTAACCCAGAGGTAGAATGACCCTGGGTTCAATCCCCAGTTCCAAAATAAAAATAAAAATAAAAATAAATGAGAATAGATGCTGACTTTTGCGGCCATTATCTCAAGATCTCACATCACTACTTTGCCTTTGCCACTGCTATTCCTTGCACCACCATTAATTAGTGGAGACTAAGAATTTACAAGGCAGAGATTCGTAGCCCCACTACTATCTGCTCCATCTAATTTTTATTTTTATTCTTATTTTTGGAATGAGTAGCTTTGGAGATGAATGTAGTACAATTAAGCATGAATGCTATAGCAGGATTAAGGTCAAAGAAAGTCTGAAAAATGTTTAATAGTTTGATCTTATCATAACTGATTTTCATTATTAAGATCTTTACATTTTTATATAGTAGATCATTATTCTTGAGTTCTTCAATAATTTTACTTAAAATTATTTTCCATCAGCTTTGTATCCCAAATATATTAGAAAATCATTTTTTCCTGAAGATTCATGGTATTTATTAACTAATACTCATGTTCTGGCTTCTCAGTCAAGTAAATGTCTGTAGTTTACATCTATATTTTTTATTATAAACAATTGTTTGGGAGCACTTTACGTGAAGGAAAAGGTAATGAATATCTTTGAGTCAGGCAAATTTCAGTTTGAAATTGCTGATATTTTTGGTAAAAATAGCCAAATATTTGGCCATTTTTTCTTTGGTGTCTTTATTACATGTGATTAATAGCATATTCATTTACTATTCATTCAAAAACATTTCCTCAGCAACTAATTTACTTAGGGATTGAGTTCAGCAACAGCCAATGCAGAGAAAAAAATTAAACAAGAGATGGTCAATATAGTTAAGGTATTCAAATTCCTACTTCTCAAATTAAATTACATGACTCTATGCAAAACACTTTTCGGTACATATTCAACTCCATATGGTTATTTCCCCTGTCATTCTTCCTCTTTTTCTACAATGCTAATTCTAAATTATAGCTCCCCAATAAATGACCTGTACACATGGGGTAACTTTCTTGTTGAGAATTATGTGAGCTAATGTTGATTTCTAATTTCTGCTGTGTGTGTGTGTGTGTGTGTGTGTGTGTGTGTATTTGTGTTACTAGGGATTGAACCCAGGGCCTCACACATTATAGTTAAACATTCTACCTCTGAGATAAAGCCCCCAGTCTTGATTTCTATTTTCTAATGCATTTGGTTTACTTAGAAAATGTTCTTACTGCAAGTTATAAGACAACTTAATATCTGAAAAATAATCTAAATATTAATTTAAACTTTTAAAGTTATTTTAAAACTATCTTTAAATTTTAAAATATTTACATTATATCTATTGATAATGTCACTTGAAACAATAAATTTAAAACAAGTATGGCAATTAAATGTGGAAATTAAGATGGATTTTATAGAGAGTGAAGTGTTTCTGATTAGTTTATACATTCCTCTGGGGGAGCATACCATGTTTTGTAACATAGTATAATTATGGAAATTACTATCTCTCCAGATGTAAATACAATATGATATAGTTAACAGAATTCTGGACTAGGAATAGTATTTAGATCTATCCCTATTTATACCTCATATTGGATTCCTTAGCGTGTGACTGTAAGGTCCTCACTTTATCTCTTTCTCCTTAGTTTTCATTTGTAAAATGGTAACGATGGTATCTCCAAATGCTTCAAAGGGTTGTTATAACAATCAAATGCAGTAATATATCAAAATGTCCTCTTACATGTAAAAACTGTTATAAGAGTTTATCAAGGTTGGCCTCCCAATCTCTATATACATGAGACTTAAAAGTAACAATCTAGTTGAAACCAGACTTCAAAGGATTCATAAGGAGCTGGATTTATTTTTTTAAGACCACTGTGTGGTCTTAGAAACTTATTTTTATTTTCTCTTGTTCATGTCTCTTTGGAGGCTAGTTTAAAAATACCACGATAAAATGCTAATTTTTTCTTAGATCACATTTTATTTTGAGGAGCTTAGAGTGGAAACGGGAAAAGCTGGGAGACGAGCTATGTTAGTAATCTCTATCTTTCTAACAAATTACCCTGAATGTAGTGGCTTAAAATAACCACACTTTACTATCTCATAGTTTCTGTGAATCAGGAATCTGGAAGTGACTTAGCAAAATACTCTGGGTCAGGGTATCATAAGACAGTAATCAAGGTTTGACTGGGGAATGAACCATTTCCAACCCCAGGCACATGGCTGTTGGCAGAATTTAGTTTCTTGTTAACTGGATTGAGGACACAGTTCCTCTACTGCTTTTAACCTCTTTGCCACAATGGCTTCTCCATAGGACATCTGACAAAATGGTGGCTTGTTTCCTCCAGCTAACACGTGAAAAGAAGTTAGTGTGAGCAAGACGGAAGTCACACCTCATTTTGGCTGTAGTCTATATTCCGTTCTTTAGAACAAAGTTACTAAATCCATCACATACACAGGAAAGGCATATTTTATAAAAGGCATGAATACCAGGGTACTCTCTGGTATTATGTTTATCTACTACTAACATACATTTTGGCTTTTAATTGCTGCCCGTCAACCCCCTACCATCACTCTAATCATGAAATACGTTTTTTCTTCTATTTCTATACTGTTTCCAGCTTCAAGAATTACATGGGCATAGCCATTTTCCAGGTCTAAATGCAGTATGATACAGAAACAGAATTGTGGATCAAAATCTAGCCCCATTTCTAATTTATATCAGCTGTGACTCTAGAGAATTTATCTATTTCCTCAATTTCAGTCTGTAGATGGAAATAATGGTGTTTCTGAAATCTTCAGAAAATTGTTTCTTTGGACATAGTTTTCTGTTTTCCACATTATGATTTGAGCAAAGCATTCACCTTAATGAAGTTCTTTCACAAATGGTTTTAATAAAAATGGGTGCCCCAAATATCAGAGCATACCAAGCTTTCTCCATTTCCCAAGCACTTGGGGGCTAATTGCTATTAAGGTCAAATAAGACAAGAACCTTCAAACCAAGTGGTAATAGATAAAGTTAAGCATTTACAATTTGTTTTCTACAAAATGAAATTATTTTTAAGGAAGCTATATACTTTTTATTTGGAAATGTTATTGCCTATAATATTTCAACTATACATATATAGAATACATAATGTTATTCATACATTAAAGTAAATTTTCCACATCAAATTGGCATTTATAAATCAAAACAATGCATAAAAATTGCCTTTCTTACTTTGACCATGTCTATAGTTACAGTAGTAATGAAGCTAATCTGAAATCACTATAGAATATAGAGGTATTTTATTTTGGCATTTACTCTATTCAGTTACACTATAAAATTGATACAACTGATATGCTTTACCTAGGAAATGATTCTGTCCTACATAATTGCTTATCATCCTTTCCAGCTCAGAAATGGGGGGATGAGAGAGAGGGAGAGAAAGAGAAAGAGAAAGAGGAAGAGGAAGAGGAAGAAGAGGAAGAGAGTATGCTTGAATGAGCTACAAAAAATAATGGCTTATCAGATTGTTAAAAGCAACCACATGCAGCTCTTGAGAAATAACTGAGGGATCAAAAGATATGTTGGAGTATGTTTACAGTTTACAAAAAATTATGGCACCTACTTGACATTATGTCTTACATTGAAAGAGGAAGATAAAATGAAAAGTGAATCTTACTAGTGTAATTTTACTAGTCTAATGTTTTATTGACAGAAATGACCGGTGAGCAGGATGAGTCCATATATGGCACAGGAAATTGAGTCTCCTCTAATCTTCTTTCTTTTTTTTTTTTCAGTACTGGGGATTGAATTCAGGGGTATTCTATCTCCAAGCTATACCCCCAGCCTATTTTTTTGTTTTTTTATTTTGAAACAGGGTCTCACTAAGTTGCAGAGGGCCTCAATAAGTAGCTGGGGCTGGCTGCAAACCAGGATCCTCCAGCCTCAGCCTCCCAAGTACTGGGATTACAAGCGTGCGCCACCACGCCTGCCTCTCTAGTCTTCCGACACACAATACTTTGTTAACTCAATGCAATTAATTTAATTACTCTTTTCTTTAATCTCATCTGCAATTTCATTCCCAAGAAAAAACATAAAAAATAGTTTGTTATTATAAAGCTTATGCATTTCACATTATATGAGAATAAAATGTTATTGTCTACTCAATATAGTACAAATTTTGAATGTATATTGATAACATATCTAATGAGTTTACCTCTCAAAATCATGATGCAACTTAAAACTATAGTTATTCTTCTCTCTATGGGGAAAAGGTACTTTTCCCAATGAAGCTGTATGATTCACCTAACACTGAAACTTTAAGGAGTTTCACAGTACATAAAATGATAAACACGTATTTAATTGTGTTCCTTGGGATACTTGTTCATCTGATGATTGTTTTCATGCTCTTAAAAAATTTAAATGTTCTTTGTAAAATCTGAACTTAAATTTTATATTTCTCCCTGATTTTGTGATTCATATAACTACTTTCTTTACAGTAGTTCTCAAATCATTATTGTTCTTTACCCCATTATATGTTACAAATATTACTGAATTCAAAATTCATTAACAGGTTGAGCTAAGAAAACAAAGCCAGATGTTTCTATTACATAAATATCACTTCTAGAAATTGGATGTATTTAAAGTTTAAGAGATTAGAAATAAGGTAAAATTTTTTGGAATCTTTGTCCTATTAAAATTAGTAAATTTAGGGTTTTTAAAACAAGATTTATTTCATTATGTATGGCTTAATCCTTAAGTAGGTAATGCTTCACTGAGATTGCGGTATTTAAAATTTTGATATATTTGCAATCAAACAGGCTTCAATTGCAGAAATAAATACTAGTGGATTTGAGGCAAGAAAATATGAACCTTTGCATCAAAATTTAAAAGTTTTGGGTATCAGAGGCAACTATCAAGGCCAGGCCTCTTGGCCTATGCCTGTAATTCCAGGCCTTGGGAGGCTGAGACAGGAGGACCACAGGTTCAAGGACAGTCTCACCAACTTAGCGAGACTCTCAGCAACCTTGCAAGACCCTGTTTCCAAACAAAAAATAGACAAAGGGCTGGGGGTATAGCTCAGAGGCAGAATGCCCCTGGGCTCAATCCCCAGTAGAGAGAGAGAGAGAGAGAGAGAGAGAGAGAGAGGGAGAGAGAGAGAGAGAGAGAGAGAGAGAGAGAGAGATCCAACAGAATGGTAAATGTTTTGCAAATCATAAATCTGATTGATAAGGATCTTGTATACAGAGTATATAAAAATGCTTACAATATGACAATAAATATGACTCACTTAAAAATGGGCAAAGAAGTTGAATACAAGAAATACAAATGGTCAATGAGCACATGAAAAAGTTGATCAGTAATATTAGTTATTAGGAAAACGCAAATCAAAACCACAGTCAAGCCAGGCACAGTGGTGTCCACCTATAATCACAGCACTTGAGAGGCTGACACAGGAGAATCTCAGGTTTAATGTCAGCCCCAGCAACTTAGTGAGACCCTCAGCAGCTTAGCAAAACCTTGTTTCAAAATAAGAAAAAATAAAAAGGGCTGGGGTGTTGTTCAGAGGTAGAATGCCCCTGGGTTCCATTTCCAGCATGACAAAACAAAACAAATAAAAAATACGATCAGCTACCACTTGGTACCCACTGGGATGTCTTTATTCAAAAATACAGAAAATTACAAAAATTAACAAGTATAGAAAGAAATTGGAACACTCATACTTTTATGTTAGGCATGTAAAATGGTGTAACTGCTTGGGAAGTAGTTTTGCACTTCCTCCAAGTATAAAGTGTAGAATTAACATGTTATATAGTATCTATTTGAAAATATTTGTCTACCAGAAACCCTTGCATGATGTTTATAACAGTGTTATTCACAATAGTGGAAATAACCCAAATACCCATCAATTGACGAATAAACAAAAAATGAAAATATAGCTATAAAAATATTTAAGTACTGATACATGGATGATACTTGAAATTATGCTAAACAAAAGAAGGCAGAGAGAAAAGACTATGCATTTATTATCCAATTTATATGGAATGTCCAGAATAGACAAATCTATAAAGACAGAAAGTAGATTGTGTTTATCAAGGGGCTGAGAAGCGGAAATAGAGAATAATGGTTAGTGGGTATAGAGAAGTTGTTTAGAGTGCTGAAAATGTTTTGGAATTACATAGTGATGATGGTTACACCTCTCTGTGACTATTCTAAAAACCACTCAATTGGACAATGTGAAAGGGTGAATTTTATGATATATAAATTATAGCTCAAAAACTATTATAAAATAATAATGAAAGTGAACAAATAAGTACTTATCAAAAGGGATATGAGCCCTTCAAGAAACAGGATAGAAAGATAGTAAATCACAGAGTTCTATTTTGGAGAGTAATGTAGATTGAGTTTTTCAGAAGCAAAAGGAAAAGATGCAAACCTTTCAGTTTTCAGACTTAAAATTAAATGCAGAGTTTTCTACTCATGATATGAGAAGTTACAAAACAAGTTAAATAAAAAGGCCAAGGGTAAGCACAGAGGGTTGTTATGCATATTTAAATCAGTCCCTGAAGGGTTTGTAGCTTATGATTCTAATAAATAGATTTCAAAACCATTAACATAGTATTATGTATAATGATTAATGTTCCAGTGATATAGACATGCATCAATGGAATCATTCTTTTTCTACCCATTTAAATAACTAAGAGGTTATATTTCAGAGTAAATAATCTGTAAGTACAAATTTGAGATACTTTGGAGTTGACATTTTTTTAAAAAATTGCCATTATAATAGAATAGACTGTGGACTACTGCTTTTTACGGATTAATAATTTTGTGTTGATGAAGCCAGATAAGGTATGAAAATTTAACAACTAATTAAGCAAGTGACAGACAGAAAACATATAAAACATTTTTAAATTATTACAATTTATTTCCCATAATGGTCATTTTAAATTTGAATATGTCATTAAACTTAATGTACTTTGTGTGACTATCATGTCTCATTTGACCCTCACAAAGTTTGTGAGGTAGGGTGTACAGCAATCATTTCTCTGTATTTACAGATGAGGAAACAGAGAAAATGAGATTAAATGGAATATTTCATAGTTGAATGATAACAAACCACAGGTCTCCCCATTGAACACTGCATCCATATTTCATAGTTGTTAGAATAGTGTGGACTGAGCAGTGGTATTGGTAGGATGGGGAGGGGTAGGCAGTAGTGATGAGAGACTACTAGGAATAATGTGGTAAAGAAACATGCTGGAGTCTTATTTTTTCACAGCCCATAAGCACATACTTCAGAAACTAACAAGTGAAAAATTAAAGAGATAACTTATTGAGCAATTATTAGATACATTTATGAGCACATTTCATGTATTAACTCAATCTATCCTTACAAACTTTCTGTGAAGTAGGATTTAGCTGTTTATTAAAAAAGTCTTGAGAGATTATTATAAAAATATATATTAGTCATTAGATCATGTTATTATATATATTTAAAAAGTGTCTGAGCTCCTACTATGTCCCCAAGACTAGTAAATAATTATGTCATCTAGAGACAACATATGTAACCTCTTTTCAAATGAAAGTCAATTATTTTCTAATGAAGGATTTCACTATTTTCAATGCTTCCCAAATAAATCGGAATATACCACTTCTTAGGGATGACATTTGGTCTAATGGAATTCCTAATTTTTGTTGCTCCCTCTTATGCCTGACATAACTATAAATGTAAGTATACCGTTAAAGATATTAAATGGTACAATACAGTATGATTGATAAAGTACTCTTAGCTAGTTCTACCAGGCATGAGACAACTCTTACCATTTCAAAACAACATAATGGCAGCTATACATTACTCCAAGAAAGATGTTTTCCTAAACCTCATCCTACCTTCAAGGTGGGAAAAGGACAATGAAGTTTGAGGACATGAAAGGTACAGGATGGAGTTGATTCTGTGTTATGATGCCAGGCTCCAAGAGAACACCATTACTATTTAACATATCATGCACTCAGCAAGCAGGATTGGTTTGAAAATAAGGCCACTCTTTTCTCTGTCAATACATTTTATCTCCTTTTTATTAATACATTTTTTAATTTAGAAGATAGAAACTTGACATCTAATTCCCAACCCTTAATTTATAGGAGCATAATATTTTTGCCTTTAAGGAAATACCTGATGTAATACTTTCTCTTATTTTATTTTTCTTATAAATTACTATAATATTTTATTCTTGAGAGGCACAAATAGTGAGTTCCTAAAATAGTTCACATAAATATTTCCAAATTATTTTATTAACATCGTATTCTTGTGTGGTACAAATAGTAAGTTCCCAAAATGTTCAGACATACATTATTCACAGAAATCATTGTTTTCTTCTACCTCACTGGTTCAATAACCATTTTCTTTTTCAATAAGATGATAGATACTTTTACACATCACATCTCATTAACTGCTAATATAAGAATAAATGTGATCATATATATTCCTATTATACACCCCTTTTCTTTTCCTTATCTCTCATTTTTCTTTGTATCTCATTTTTATAGAAAAAGTATTTAGTCACCTTTAACAATTCAGTAAAATTATAATTTTGGTTAAATATGAATGGTTGTAATTATTCCAAATAAATGCTATAAGTCTGAAGGTTGTAAGATACCCAATCAGGAAAAAATAAATAAATGGATGAGAAGGAAAAGAAAGGGGGGAAGGGAGAACAGGAAGAACAGTGATTTGCTAAATCTTTATTTCTTGAAACTTAAAGTGTATTATTTATTATTTATTTATTTATTTATTTATTTATTTCAGTAGAAGAACTCAAGTTCCATGTAAGAATGCTTTGTGATTAAAGTTCTATCCAAAGCTCTTTAGCCCTTGGGTGGCCAAGAGACTCTCGTCTGGACCACACTTCTTCCTGTGGTATTTAACAATGCCCATCACCTTTTATGAGTTTACGCTACCACAGTGATCTCTGCTGGGGTGTCACCTTCTTTTTCTTTTTTGCGGTACCGGGGATTGAACGCAGGGGCGTTCTACCTCCGCGCTACACCCCCGGCCCTATTTTTTATACTTTATTTTGAAACCAGGTCTCATGAAGTTGCGGAGGGCCTCACTAAGTGGAGAAAGAGAGAGAGAGAGAGAGAGAGAGAGAGAGAGAGAGAGAGAAAGAAAGAGAGAGAGAGAGAGAGCTGAGGCTGGCCGCAAACCCAGATCCTCTGGTCTCCGCCTCCCAAAGTACTGGGATTACAAGCATGCGCCACCACGCCCGGCTGGGTGTCACCTTCTTGTACCACAATTCTTAGTCTCCACTTTCTCCCTGTAAACTTGCTTCTGGTTCCCCCCACTAATGTTTCCACAGACTTACCTCCTTCTGTAGTTTCTACCAGCTACTGTGTGCTTGGTTCCACATGCTTACTTAATGCTACTCTTCCTAACCTAAATGCTTTGTCCTTGCTTTATATATGCATCTCTGAGAAACATATTCTTTTATTCTGCACTTTATGGCAGGGGGAAAAAAGGTTGATTTGAATCCCAAGTGAAAAATAGATCTAGGGATGTAGTAAGATTCTCTGAAAACCTCAGAGTGCTCTGATTATTTCTTTTCTTTTCATTACTATTTCTAGAAACCTCATCACAATCTCTGGGCTAATAAATGTTTGAGCTCACTCTATAGCAAATCAGACAGGACACCTGCTTATGCCATGTTCAACATTTTGTGAGGCTACAAATATCACCAATATTGTCACATCATGTTACCAAAGATTTGTAATTTATGACATTTCTATGACTCTTGCTGTGTGTTCTCAAGAGGTTTTGAGTAGTAAATATTTAATATCTTGAGATATCTTTTTACATATGTTTCCACATATTTCAAAGTTATAAGACCCTTAGGGTTTTTTAAGTTTCTAATATAAGCAGCAGTTTCTCATTTTGATTAATCCAATATATCCCTTTCTTTTTCAGTTTATTTTTTAGCTTCAAGAAATTTTAAATTCATGTAAATAGATGCTACTTTATAGATAGAGTAATTGCAATACAGACTAACCAGTTGCCCAGGGATATAGAAGTATCCTGACAGAAACAGGCTAGAGTCTGTCTTCTGGTTCTCATTCAAAAACTAAATGCCTTTGCTATAGGCATGAATGTGAATACAGAATGAAGAAGATAATAACAAATATTCTCTTTAGATTTTTCTTTAAGGTTATTTCATTTCCATTTGGCATAGTTTTACTTAGTCAGAGGTAGCCTTTTGAGCAGTGAAAACATAGTTTTGCCCTCAATTTAACATTAATTCATATTAATAAGAATTTGGGAAGTTCTATGACTACAACAGCTGAGCAAATGTGACATCTGTGGAGATTTTAAAATGTGTACCTTCAGATTCTGATAGCTCTTTTTCAATATATCTTTATTGGTGCTTTATAGTCTCACATCATAATGTAAATCATATAGATAGTGACATACATGCCCACAGCACTTGATGGGTTTTCCCCTGGCTCCTTTCCATCCCCCCTTCCCCATACAGGGTTCTCAGATTGACATTGGTATTCTCACATATGTACATAATGTTGATGGTAGTAATCCCTTTCATTGATCCTTACTTTTCCCCCCTCCCCTTCTCCTGAACCACCTCCCTGGCTCCACCGAAGTTTTTCCTCCATTATCTGGAGTCTCTTTGGTATCCCAATTACTCCCTAGCTTCTGTGTGTTATAGAAAACATATGATACTTCACTTTCTGTGATTGGCTAATCTCACTTAACATACCGTTCTCCAGGTCCTTCCATTTTCTATGATGTAATTTTGTTCTTCTTTATTGCTAAGTAGAATTCCATTGTGTGAATTTCCCATAATTTTGTAATCCATTCATATGTTGATGGACACCTAGGTTGGTTCCATAATTTGACTATTGTGAATTGTGCTGCTATGAACATGGATATGCATATATTAGTGTAATTCTCTGGTTTAGTTCCTTTGGAAAGATACCCAGGAGTGGTATAGCTGGATCATACAGTGGATCCATTCCCAGTTTTCTAAGGAATCTCCACACTAATCTCCATAGTGGCTGAACTAATTCTGATATCTCTTGACAAAATTGCCTTCTGCCTTGATTTCCTGTTGATTACAGAAACATTTTTACTAAGACATAGCATCTTTTACACTAATCTAGGCAGCCAGTAGACACACATTACATCAATAGACTGATTCATATTATCTAACATCATGCTCTATTTTTTTACCCATCTATGCAACTCTAATAATCATTTCAGTATGAGACATTATAAGTCACATAATTAAACTCTAGGGTACAATTAAAATAATAGCCACAAGAATGTAACTTCATCTTCTCAGTTTCCTCTTTTCCCCTCTATACACTCACTTAGTTTGCCTCTCCCATTCTTCCCCCTTATCCCTCCCTTCCTTATTCTCCTTGACAATGGCCAATATGGCTAAACTCACGAAGCTACTCAAAATTAGAATTCATTTACTAATGTGACTAATTTGCTTTGAGGAAATATTTGAGTATGTTATAAATGAGTTAGTAGTTGGAGTAATGAAGCAAATTACAAAGGCAAAGAATCATTAATCTTATTTTACAAAGGGTCTTTATAGTCACTTCACAGAACAGCATGTCTGTATGTGAAAGAAAATTAACAAAGAACAGCAATGAGGTTGTTTGCATAGGTATTACCCAAAATCTTCACTCACAATTTGAAATATAATTATTGATCTCCTCCCACTTTTTAAAAAATAGCATTTATTTTTCTTGTTAAGATCACCCATCACATTTAGTTTTAAATGTTAGGCTATAAATTGAAACTATAGCTAAACAGAATTTTTAATGGGTGGAAAGACTATGAACATGACATTTCTTGAGGTTCTATGAATATAATCAGAGTTTACTTATAATAAACACCACTTTTTTTCTCATCCAGATCATTTAATTAGCTGGGTTCCATCTAGCCATACTCAGCCTTCCTCCTTGCTGCTGTACTGTATACAGTGTGCTCTATCTCACCCACAAAGCTTTTGATGGCTGGCTGGCAGCCCTATGTGGGAGGCTTAACAGGCTCTTCATAAGCAAGCCTCAGAATCCTTAATAGCAGGATCTCATGCCACTCACCTCAAGGCATTGTGCTCGTAGAACTCTACAGGAGGGAATGAGGAATACAAGTTAAAGCTGATCATCTTTGAAATAAACTGTTAACCTCTTAGTTTAATGAAGAAACTTGTTAACTAACAAGTTGCCTTACAATAACTCTTGGAAGTGCAAAATTATGTGTATTCCAAATGATTAGTAAAGGTTAATTTTAATTCTATTATTTATTTTTGCTTTGAGTCTTTGTCATAGAATCGATGTAATATAATTATACATTGTAATGAGATTCACACTGACACATTCATAACTATACACAACACCACCTCTTCTTGTATTTCCCTCCCAACCCCATCCTGCTACCCACCACCTCCCTCCCCATACAGGCTAGTAAGAGTGTTACTAATATCTTTATGTATGTATATGTGGATGTTTTAAAAAGTAAACACATTTCTGTTTTTGTTTTTAATACATATATCACAATTATTTAAATTTTACAAAGTATTCATTTTATATTTAATTTTAACATATTAAAACTTCAGATATCTTTATTAAGTTTTTTTTAATGCTTGTGTTATTTAGCGAGATGGCTATTTTCCATTCGTTTTTCTCCAGGAGGGTTTGGGGTGGGAATGTGAAACAAAGATTACCTAAGTGGTTTAGAGCACACCTTCTGAATAGATCTGTCCAATACATCTGAGTTTGACTCATGACTAGCTGGGTGATGGTAGAAAAGTACCTAGGTTCCCCAAATAACACATGAAAAATGATGTAAATAATATTTATTACATAGTATTATTGTGAAGGTTAAATGGGTTGATTCATATAGTTAATTTTCAATATATGTCAGTTATCCATGAATAATGTTATTTTTGTGCAAGCTTCTAAGATAATTATACCTCAATATTTTACCTTGTTAGGCTGGGAAAATATGAAAATTAGAAATGAAGAGTCAAAATTGTAATACCAAGCTAGGTGTGGTGGCGCATACTTGTAATCCCAGTACTTGGGAGGCTGAGACAGGAGGATCACAGGTTCGAGGACAGCCTCAGCAAGTAGTGAGACTCTCATCGACCTAGCGGGACACTGTTTCAAAATAAAAATAAAAAATAGGGCTGGGTGTAGCTCGGAGTTGGAATGCCTCTGAGTTCAATCCCCAGTACCAAAGAAAAAAAAATGTAATACCAAAATAGATGCAATGCTGCTGAAATAGTATTAAAAAAACACTCAAATTGGTTTTTTGTTTCTTATGAGTATGTAGTTATAAATGATGCTTGAAAAATATAATCCAAAATTTTGTCATCATTAATTTAGGTAGATATGTTGAAAAATTTGTTATGTACCTTTAATGAACGTTCAGATTAAAATAAGGAACAAGGTAGGAGGTATGATGTTAACCGGAGTTTGAAAGGTTTAAAATATAAGGTTATAATAGTACATTTCTTTTTTATCCCAGTTTTAGACTACAGGTTATAATGAGAACATTTATGTGCTGCCAAATTCTGTGTGTATATACAAAGTGTATACACACACAGGCACTCACATGTGCATGCATGTGTGCACACACATATTTGGAAAAATATCCTTTGAATTATGTATCTACAAGCTTTACAAAGTGCCTGTGTAAAACAGTATTCTACATTTTACAATATATTTCACAAGAATAAGAATAACCCCATTTACTTTTTTATTTTCTGCTCGGGGCATCGATAATCAGTTTGGACAAGGGTGATCGGAATAGTAATGTTTATATTAGCTGTGTTAGATAGCTTTGCATCACTGTGAAAACTACCTGAGATAAATCAACTTAAAAAAGGAAAGGTTTATTTGGGCTTACAGTTTTGGAGTTTTCAGTTCATAATCAGTTGGCTCATTGTTTGGGGCCTGTAGCAAGGCAGTATGTCATGAGGGGAGCACATGGCGGAGGAAGCTGCTCAGCTCATGGTGACTGGGGAGTAAAAGAGAGAGACAAGAAAAGGGGTCAGCGATCCACACTTTCTAGGGTGCACACTAGTAAGCTAGCTTCTTCCCACTAGGTCCCACTTCTTGAATGTCTCCCCCCCTCAGTAGTGCCATAGGTTAGTGACCGAGCCTTCAACACCTGGACCTCCACGTGACACTTACCCAAACCATAGCAGTAGGTAATATTTACTGAGCATTTATCATGTGCCAAACATAATCATAAATTTACTTAATTTATATAAAAATGTAATTTTTATGGTCATCCTATTCTATGAAACTATTCCTGCCATCATCTTATAGAGGAAGAAATTAAGGCTAAATTTTCAGCTTTGGACTTGATTTAAATATGTCAACCCTTTATTTATTTCCTAAAACTCCCTCAAATTTGTAAAATTATTCATTGGATTATTTTGTATGAATAGATCCTTAATGTTTTCTAGATGGACGGCAGCAAGGCATGTGTAGATAATGATGTTCAAGAGCCTCTTCTAAGTTCAAGGAGGCATTTTTAGCTGGATTGACTTCAGCCTCCCTGATAGCAATACAAAGATTATTTACCATCTATTCACAAATTAAGTGTGCATTTGAGTTTTAACAAGCAGAGAAAAATATGAGACTTCATTCAGTGATTTAATGAAAGAACAGGAACTTTGACCTAGCAACCTTTTCCCTTCAGAGTTCCATGAGAGATGGTGAATGGAGAAGATTAACGGAGCATGCCACTTCTGTGGGAGATGACTGAAACTTTACAGTAACAATGCAATCCATATTTGTACTTTCAGACAGTATATTGGGAATTGTCTTTATTTAGAAAATGAATCAATTTCTATGACTTTATGTTTTTATTCAAGGGTGAAAAGTTTGATCAGTATGATCCTAGCTCTATAAAACTTCAAGTAATTATTATAGCTATCATTGATCTTTCTATCCTATGATTTAGCAATTCATTTTATGGTTATGTAGTTGTATTAGTCATTATTTTATCACTTGTGTTGTTTTTGCTTCTTAATCCAGGCTGAACACTGCTGAGGCACACAGACTATATTAATGTTTTTTATTTCTTTCCCATGGGACATGAATAATTCATTAGCACACAATACATGTTCAATGATTTTTCTTGATTAATTTGAACTGTAAATAAGAGCTCTTGATTATAAACCTCTTTGTAGCTAGACCCTTGCTTTAGCTCTTCAATATAATGTCACTAGTAATGTCTAACATTTTAACAAATATTAAAGCAAGGTATTCATTTAAATATTTGCTGTGATTTCCACATCCTCTAACTAGGACTCAAATTCTCTTAAAGGCTCTCATCTAATTTATGTCTCTGATTTTAATTCCATGTATTCAATTGTTAATAGCAAACTAAAACCTTAAAAATGTTATTTGTCTTTAAAATCCCATGCAGAGCCCAAATATAAGCAACTGATATTCTGATAATTAGTTTTAATTTTTTTAGAACCTACATGACTTGTTATATCCCTTTAAAAATTTTTCCTTTCAAATTTTTTTGGGGGGAGTAGAACTTTTTTATACTTTTATTGGTGCATTATAGTCTCACATCATAATGAAGTTCATAGTGATAGTGACATTCATGCACACAGCACCAATAACCTTGTTGAATATGTACAGATCATGTTAAAGTGCTAAGAGTATCTAAGCACATAAACTTTATCTGCTAAGATGTGTGTTTGTGTGTATGCATGTGTACATTTTTGACAGAACAAAAAAGGCAATGGATGGTTATAGTAAACATTTAGAAACAAACAACCAATATTAAACTAAAAATTGGGAGTGCCTTGACCTCAGGCTAGTTCTTTATTCCCTTTGCCCCTAATGCTAACAGATGGCATTTATACTTCTGATAAGCTTTTCCCATATTTTAGATCTATCAAGATGTCTTATTTAAAAACTAGCTTTATTTTAAGTCTTTTTTCAAAATCTAAGCAAATCATTACATATAGCACTATGGTACTAGATGTGTTAATAATTCTGCTTTCAACCTTCCCTTCTTTAATCTGTATTCAAGGTGAAAGAGAATGCTGGAGTAGTGGAAAGTGAATGATTCCTTCCCATTTGGTTTTCCTTCCATCTTCAACTTAAAAAGTTAACTATGTACCTAGTCAGAGGCATTGAATAATGTTTTCTTCTACCTAAAATTGCAGTTGAAGCATTTTTTTCCTCTTTGCCTTCCAGTTATCTCTAGCCACAGCTTTAGGTAATATTTTAAAAGTTACAAAAATATTTTCTTATGATATGATTACATAAATCCTTTATCTACAAACACAAATCATTCAAGGGTTTGTATTTGAAGTTTTTAAAATAAGCATATAAAGTTAGTGGCTATGTAGCAAACCTGTAAACTTATTTGAAATATTCCTATTTTCCTTACACTTATAAAAGTATTTTATGTCTTTCAAACTGTAAGAAGTTTTCTTCCTATGAAGAAATCTCACCATAGGATTTCTATTTTGATGCTAGTCTTGTGGATGGGGCATTTGGCCAGGTCATCAAATGTTCTACACCTCACCAGCTGCTACTGTTCCTCCACCATGACCCCTGCCGAGAGACCTTGAGAAAGTATCTTAACTTTCCTAAGTAGATATTCCTATCTTTGTCAAAAAATAGAAAAATATCATGAATATAAATTCAATGAATGCTTATTGATAGCTTTGCTATTCCTGTGTTGATTTTCTTTAAGGAAATGCCTATTATTATATCTTTGCTTTTTCTTTGATCATCTGTAGTCACTTAGAAAACCCAATACATGCCCATCTTGAAAACCCAAACTGTAAACACACACACACACACACACACACACATACACACACACACACCTACTTGTCTGCCTGCCTTCCTACCTACCCGTGCATCTATATCTAGTATTTTCTCAAGTCCTTGGGTTGTCTAATAATATATGGCATGGAGCCACTGTTATCAGCTGGTCCACTTGAACAATTATGTATTGTGGATCATACTGAACAAAGAAAAGGGGGCATGATAAATGAGTACCATCTTGTTTGGGTGGTTATTAAATGCCTTCACTATCATACAATGAGAAATGTGATAAACAGAGTTGAGCCTCATGGTTAATGACATTTCCAAGTTTTAGAATGTCCATAAATAATGGAGAAACTTCATTATAAACAATGGAAGATAAAACAAAGCACCTCTCTTCTGACACATGAGAACAAATGACTTCACATCTCATCTCTATTTAGGGAATGATATTGAAGTCTCTTCATTTATTCTCTGATATTCATTTTTGGGTAAATGATGGTGCTCTTTTGAAACCTGAAGTCCAAATGGCTTCATCCAATAAAATATGTGACATTTTATAGGCATTTTGTAACAAGTCTTGCATGTCACTGTCGTACAGTAACATACAATATCAATTATTCCCTAAGGTATTATATAGTTGTAGATCATAAACTTTTAGCTTAAATTAAACATCACAGCTGGTTGCTTTAATTTGATGCATTATACCACAAATGTTTCAACAGCTTGACTAAAATGAGCCATGCTGTAGATTCAAAAGAAGAGCGAAGGTCAGCGCACAGGCAGCCGAATCATTTACAAATTTTCTTTGGGCATATTAAAAAACATTCTGCAGCGCATAGTGTAATGGAATGTAACCAAACAAAATAAAAGAAAACCAAGTAGGCTATTGCAATGGTGTTTCACTTATGGAAGCAATACGATGAATTCTTAATCTCATGGCAGTGGTTACAAGAGCACATTTTTGAAATCATGACTATTTGGTTTGAGAGTGCTGTGTACTTCTTCCATTGTGGCAGCCCTGTCTGCTTTTGTTCAAACTCAGAACATCATTAAATCTGCAAAAGAAGGCAATTAGGGAAGAAAGACAAAAATGACTGCCTCTTTCTCACTAGCTACCCAAGAAGGTACTTACCCCCCTCAATTAGAAGACCAGTAAATCTGTCTTTCACTCATTCTATTTGTACTCCTAAAGTCTTGAGCTAAGAGAATCAATAATACTACTAAGATAAACTTTCATTATAATAAAAACCCAATTTAAGATTATTGTAACTCCAAGGGTGTCCTAGACTACAGCAATTAGCCTTAAATATTACTGTTAAAGCAATTCATAAGCTAAAATAATTCTATCACTTAATATCAGAACATAAAATCTCTCAAATCGTGTGCTGGCAGTACAACCGAGACAGAAGAAATTAGTATGAAATGAATATCAGGATACTTCAAGATCAAAAAAAGGTAAATAGTAGTTATTGCTTTATTAGTTATAGAACCATAGGACTTCACATCTAAATAAGAATCAAAGTATCTCTCAGAGTTTGTTTGAAACATCTAGGTAATTGTCTCTCAGTTCAGAAACTCTTAGTTATCCCCAATGCCAATTTCCTTACTATGACTTTTGCAGCCCAGTACAATCACATTCACATACCACTAAACCATACTTCATTTAATACTCTGATCTAGTTGGCGTGTGTAGGTGTTTCTTCCTTAGCCACTGTTTTAAACACTCTTCTTCTGTTCAGCAAAACTCACCTGCTTTCTCCTTCTACAGTCATCCTAAATCCTTCCATTCAAAATTAATTCTTCCTTTTCTGTTCTATCTATAAAACTTTACTACAATATTTCAGTTTTGGAGTTATTTATTTATGTATTTATTGTGGTATTAGGGATTGAGCCCAGGGGCATTCCACCTCTGGGTACACCCCAGCCCTATTTTATTTTATTTCATTTAATTTTATTTATTTATTTAGTTTTACTTTGAAACAGGGTCTCACTAGGTTGCTGAGAGTCTTGGTAAGCTGCTGAGACTGGACTTGAACCTGTGATCCTCCTATCTCAGCCTCCCAAGTACTAGAATTACAGGCATGTGCCACCATACCTGGCTTATGGACTTGCTTTTATTTAAGAGTTATTTTAACAACCAGAGTATAAGCACCTTTGGTTTATGTATCATTCATGTCTTCTCTAGCTCTCTGCATTAGTCAACTTTTCACCACTGTAATGAGATACCTGACACAGGCTACGTAAGAGTAAAGAGGTTTATTTAGCTCACAGTTTTGGAAGCTCAAAGTGTAAATGGAATAAGGCAGGTTCAGGCATGTGGCAGATGGCTGCAGGTGGTGTGTGTGTGTGTGTGTGTGT
>PVJS01016120.1:0-37929 GCA_004027185.1 Glis glis
GCCCCCGCGCCCGCCGCCCCGCCCCCCGCGCCGGCCTCGCCCCGCCCGCCGCCCCGCCCTCCGCAGGTTCGGGGCTCGCGTCCGGACGCCGCGCTCAGTCTCTCTCGCACCTTCTTCTCCGGCCGCGGCCAGGCAGCGCAGCGGCGGGCCCCGCAGGGACAGCCGGGGGACCGTACGCGGCCTGGGGCGTCTCCACATCGTCCCGGAGCGAAGAATGCTGTGAGGAGGCGCCGCGCCGGCCGCCCCTCTGGACCCGCGCACCGGCTTCCCTGCGTGCGCCGCGGGAGGCGTCGGGCCCCGGCGACATCCTCGGCGGCTGCGGGTGAGTCGGCGCCAGCCCAGGCCTCCTCCTCCTCTACCTGTGAGTCTGTCGCACCCTCGGGGAGCGGGGATACCCCGGCTTCGCCCTCTCCGCTGGCTCCAGAGGACCAAAGGGGGCACACACCAGCAGACGGGGCCGGGGCTGGAGCCGCACGCTCGGCTCCACCATTTATGCCCACCACTCTCCAGGGTGGGGCTGCGCGGCTGCTCTGCACCCCGCGAGCTATTGACAGCCGCTCTGGGCGCGTGTTGCATTTTTCCGTCCGAGAACAGCCGCGCTTGGCTACCGCGCCCCTCGCGTGGTGGATTTGCAGAAGGACCGCACATAGGTGCGCGGTGCAGATCTGCTGGGGCAGTGCACCCCCCGGTGCGCTCCCCTCTTGACGGAGGGCTTTGTAACCATGGCTCCAACCTGCAGATCTGGCAGTTGATTTTTTTTTACTGTGGTTTCTGAACAGTTGAAGCGTTTACAAGATTTTTTTTTTGTCCTCTTTCTCCTTCAAACTAAGTGTCTTGACGCAGAGAAGTATGAGACGTGTGAGGACGGATGGATCTGGCCAGTCATTTCTTCATTATGAATTATTATACTCCACCCCCTCGCGCCTTTGGGAGGCATGTGTTTCATCTTAAAAATAGAAAGTAGCATATTTTTTGGCAGGACCTCCTTTACACTGTACAGTCTAGGAGAGGTCAGTTTAAAAATAAATATGCACTTGAATGTTACATTACCGAGAGCTGGACTGTGGCTGGGTGGACAGCAGCATCAAAGCCGGAAGCACAGCTGTGTTGAAAGGAGTAAAAGCCCCAGAGTGCAGCCCAGGCTGACAGTCAAGTAATTACATTTTGCTTAAAAAAAAAAAGTGAGGGAATTAAAATGAGGGCGGGAAGAGGAATGTCAGAAGCGTATTGCAACATGAATCTTTCCAGCCCTGGTGTATTTGGGGGGTGGGCTGCTGTGTGCTGTGTGTAGGGGGCTCTGGGGGAGGGAACTGATGAATGTGTTAGAGAGACAGTTTCCCCCTCCCCCAGCTCCTAGCCCTCACAATATCCTAGAGTTTCTTGGGGGTGCTGCCTCTGAAAAAAGAACAAAAATGAGGAGGGCAGCAGATGTCCCTGCTTTAATAGCAGAGACAGCCTTTGGGACCTCCCCTGAACATCACAGGGAGAAAAAAGGGCTCACCAGGAAGCATTGAGGATGCCCCAGGGTATCCCTGAGTCTCATGTCATATTCTAACTTATAAAAGACCTTTCATCTAACAACTAGGAAGTGCAACTTCTTTTCTGGACAGTTGCAGAAATCTCTTTGAGACCACCTGTAATTCGTAATGCGTATGGCAATTAAGAATAAGCTACACAGCTACATGTGTCACACAAGCCCTTTCCAGAATAAATGACTTGGAAATAAGGTGAGGCAGTTGTGAAATGTTTAGCACTGTCACATGTGCCATAGATGATAAAAATCATTCCCTTTTGTAGTGCTGGGAATCTAATCCAGGGCCTCATACATGCCAGGCAAGCACTCTACCACTGAACAACACTCCCAGCCCAATAAAGATCATTTTTTCATGTTTAAAGAATGATTGAAAGGAGCCAGGTGCAATGGTTCATGCCTGTAATCCTGGTACTTGAGAGGCTGAGACAGGAGGATTGCAAATTCGAGGCCAGTCTGGGTAACTTAGTGAGACCCTGTTTCAAAATAAAAAATAAAAAGCTCTGCGGATGTGGCTCAGTGGTAGAATGCTCCTGGGTTCAATCCCCAGTACCACACACACACAAAAGAGAAGAAAAGAGAAAGAAGAGAAGAAGGAAGGGAAGGGAAGGGAAGGGAAGGGAAGAAGGAAGGAAGGAAGGAAGGAAGGAAGGAAGGAAGGAGAAAGAAAGAGAGAGCCTTCTTCAAGTATTACAAAGAAAGCAGGTTTCCTAATAGGCCTCACCCATTGCATAAAACAGTACTGCCACCCTGCCCCCCTCCCCAGTTTCACAGATAAGAACTTTAGAGGAGAAATTTGGAAGCATTTCTGGGTCCATGGCAGTTTCTGCTTCCCAGTGGGGTCATCTGCTAGAGATTTACATTATGAATTCCATGATTGGAACATGGTGCTGAGGCTGTGGCAGCCCCTGCAGACATGAAAAAAGATGAACTCCCCCTTGCCTCAATCTGAGCACTGAAATTCTGTTTCGTATCTCAGTGGGACACGTAAAGGCAGCTAGAGTAATGTGTCTCGCATTTTTTATTTTTTTGCTTTTTATTGCAAACTTAAATGTGGTGCAAGATGCATAAATGCAAAGCCATAACAATGATTGCAGAAGAGCTCCCCTGAGCTAGTTTGCTGTCTGTTCTCCAGCTTTTCCTTTAATGTGGTGTTTTGTTTTATGTCCAACATGTTCACTGAAGCTGCCCTTTTTAACTTGTAAAATTCCTGGTATTCAGCAGCATTGGGGATAAAGTCATTTTAACCTGTATCGCCCAAAGATTTTTACCAAGCCATAAAATTTACACAAGCTCTTTGCCCATTAGCCATAGTATTTATCCAGTGGGTGGAACACAATTCACAACCTAAGAAGCCTGAGGGAAGACTGATTTTTTTTGTTGTTGTTGTTAATTATATAGATTCATGCTTTTAGTCTGATTTCATATAGGCCCAGCCTAATTTTTTCCTAACTATAATCCTGTGGACCTGTTTTCCTTTTCATTGTAAAAGAATTTAAAATCTATTTTTAAGTGCAGTATGTTTGTCAGAGAACAAGCATAGCCATTTGAAACTAGTAGATTCAGCCAGCCACAAAATCCCTACCAAGCTTGGAAGCTGGAGAATTCTCTTAATATACCACGTTGTGCAGTACTTTGGATGTTAAAAGTACCTCCAGCATGAAGCCTGTCCTCAGTGCCAGGAGTTCTTCTTAACTCTTTACCTTGAGTAACTCATTTATTTCTAACAATCATTCTATGAAAGAGAAGCTGCTGATATTCCCATCTTACAAGTATAGAGACTGAGGATATGTTATATAATTTGCCCAAAGTTATATGGTGAAGAACATACTGCATGTAGATGCAGTCTAAGAACACAGTGTGTGCAAGCATGAGTGGCTGATTGTACATGAAGGTCAGCAGCTCTTTGAGTTAAAGGGATGGGAAAGGACCCTGAAAGTTATTACGTCTCTGGGTCAGACTGCCTAGGCACATGGCCTAGTTCTGGCATTTAATACTTGTGTGACTTTGGGCAAGTTACTTAGCCTGTGTATCAGTTTATCAATGGTAAAAACGGTAATAATATCACCCTGAGGATTAAAGGAATTAAGCAATATAATGCTCTCAGAACAGTGGCTGGCCCAGAATAGGGGACACAATAAAGGGTTGTTTTCATTGTTGCTTTTGTTGTTTTACTAGGTACTTAACACTGGTTTTCTCATTAATATTCATAACTATTCTTTGAGATAGGTGATATTGCCATTCTTTTCCAAATGAGAACACTCAGAATGTTTAGTAACTCGGCCAAGGTCATACAGCTAAGTAAGTAGCTGAGTCAAGGTTTGAACTGGTCTGTGAGTATCACACCCCACTATCTGGGAGGAGGGGCAGAAAAGCTGTTAAATCTGATTATTGTTATGACTTTTGGCCTCTGGCAAGGAACTCATTTTGTACTATGCATCTCAGAGTATCACTGTCCCAAGGAAGATGACAGTAATTGCCAGCCTTAGGGAATACGGTGAATTATTTTCTTCTTAAAGATTGTTCTGTCCCACAGGTATGGCACTAGTGCTCTACAGTGCATCCAGTATGAAACTGCTAAAGTTAGCCTAAGCAGTTTCATTTATACCATAATGAAGAGATTTACTAGGTGAAAGTGTGGGACTCTGGAATGAGGAAGAAAGCGACGTGACAGCCTGGGACAGGGGATTTCAGTGGCCAGGGATGAAGTAGGGCTCTATTTCTGCTTCAGAGTCAGGGATGTAGGTCTAGTAACCATGTTTGGACAGTCCCCACATCTGCAAGGCCTGGCCCTTCAGTCCCGCTCAGTGGATACCCAGTGCATGTTGGTAATGATATCACCACGAGAGCTAAGGGGAAGGCAGGAACCACAAGTAGGCTGGGCGGGAAGGCACTGGGGTCTGTCCTTGTCTGAAGGAGGGGGCTGTGACAGTTCTGCACATGCCCTGGATGCTGCTAGATAAACTTCTGGTGTGAAAGATAGAGCAAGGAGGCCTTGGAAACCTAGAGGGTGTCCAGGACAACCTGCCAGGCCCCCACTGCCTCTGGTGCTCTGGGTTTGTGATTAATTGAATTAATTAATTGATTGATTGAAGCCTAGGGCATTGGTCAGACAGCAGTAGAGGTTCTGGAAGAGATCCCTCGAAATAACTCAGGTTGCCTCAAAACCAAAGTTAATAGCCTTGGAACTATCCAAATTTATTTAGAATCCTCTCTCTTCCTTTCCCCTCCCTTTAGAGCCTGCAAAACAAAATAGCACCTGACAAACCATACTAAATAAGTAGCCAGATAGTTCTATAGCAATAGTCAGGTTTCTTTCCTTTAAAAAAGGAAGTGCCTTCGTTGGCCTGATATATTTCAGTGCCAAGTTTTATCAGAGTCCTATTATAATGGACTGAGTTTGGTGGAAAAGCAGTTTTTAAAATTTAACTCTGCCGGGCATGGTGGCGCACGGTTGTAATCCCAGTACTGGGGAGGCTGAGACGAGAGAATTGCAGGTTCACAGCCAGCCTCAGCTACTTAGTGAGGCTCTCCACAAGTTAGTGAGACCCTGTTTCAAAATAAAGAATAAAAAATGGGCTGGGGGAATATCTTGGAGGTAGAATGCCTCTGGGTTCAATCTCCAGTACCACACACACAAAAAAAAAAACTGTAAAATTTTATGTTATGAAGCATGACATTGATTTTTAAAAATTACTATTTCTAAGTAGTCAAGCAAACTGTATGAAAGCTGATGAGTTCGAAACTAGTGTTTACTTGGCCTTTATTGCTTTATTGCTTGGCCTTTATTGCATGAATTATTAGTAGCATTCTAGAATCCCAAATTTAAAATAAAAAAGAGGCTTTTCAGTGATTTGGAAATTATTTGCATATTTGAGAAAGGTAGGGTTAGCCTTCCAGCCTTTAGCTCTCTGTATTGTAGTGGCCACACACCTGCTGTTAGCCGATGGGGACCACCTCAGGAATACATAGCATCAGAAAGCATTCTGTGGGAAACCAGTTTGATGAAGGCCCTTTTCTGCAGGACTTTTCAAAGCATTTACTCTGCCAGTGTGCACAGTGAGCCACCACACATGGACAGTGTCCAGAGTTTCTAAATCATTTTGCTCCCAGAGCAGCTGCAGGGCTGGTCTGGCAGAAAACACACTCTGGGAAATGGTGAGCCACAGGCAAAAGCCACCTACTGCAGTGTGCCCTGCATTGCTGCAGAAACCCAGCAATAGAAATGTGAGAACATACCAGAAGATACAAGAAAATACCCAGTTGTTTTGCTCTTTGATAATACTAATGCAGAATTAACTGGGACAATCAAAAGACATGGACTACAGGTCAGAAAACATAGGTTGCAGTCGTAGCTTGACCCAAATGGTGTAACTTTGACCTCTCAGAGCCTTTTCCTCGTCTCTAACATGAGGCATTTGTTGCTAGGCGATGTCAGATAATCTCTAGCTCTAGAATCCAGTGAGCCAGGATCTGCGGCACCTATTAGCAGAGTTATTGTACTAATAATACTGTGAAACCCTGGGTTGGAAAACAGACCAGTGTAGCTTTCTGGCCAAGCAGGCTGGAAGGCAAGGGACTTCAAAGGCTGGCCTCTATTTAGACAGCTTACACATTTAGGAATCGGTCATTTTCTGTTGACAACTTGAAGGTCATATTTGTAGGTACATCATGCCGATGATAGATCACTGTCATGTGTTTAGTTGAAAAAGACCTGTTCTGTTCAAACACATCATAATCATTTAGGCTGCACACATTTTTAAAACAAGCAAAAGCATTTTTGGTGAAATGTGGTTTTACCGTTCTGGAATGTGTTTGATATCTTACCCTTTTTATTTATTTATTTTTTTAAACTTTCTTGCCTAGGGTCAGTTCAGACTTAAAACATTGATTTTACCCCAGCAGGAGACAAGACTCTGTGCTTTTGAGTGCCCAGCTGGTCACAGGCAAATCCCTCCCCTTCTGCATAGGCTCCTTCTTCTCATCTGCAAAGAAGTGGGAGAGGAGGGAGGGGAGTGGCTCAATATTCTCCAAGCCCCTGGCTTCACATTTCTGTACTTCTAATTCTTTTTCCTTATCTGAGGCATTTCCACCGTATCATGTGCCTTCTCCTATCATGACACTTATTGCCTTTGTAGTGATCATTTATTGACTTGTATGGCTGCCTAATTAGACTATCTGGAGGGCAGGGACTGGACCTACTTTATCTTGGCGTCCTTCTTTTTTACCATAAGACACGATGAAAAAGTGGACAATCTAGTCCTTGCTATATTATCTGATTATCCCTATGACATCATCTCCTAATTGTTAGCTCAGAAATTGATATCACTTACCTAGCTTACTTACATCCTACTGTAGTAAAAGCATTTCTTCCTAGGCTACAGAACATTCAAACTCAAGGGCAGGCACCTTGTCATTTGGTGCTGGTGGTAATAACCATCCAAGGGTGCTGTGGAAATCAGTTCTTCACCAGAGCCTCATCAATTTTCACAGCTGAGCATTTGCAGCCTCCAGGGAGCTTCTGGGCCCAGGGGTGATTATGGTACCCAGGTAGGGCACAGAAAAAGGGTTGTTGCATTTCCTAGTGCTGGCCTAGGCCTCTCACCAGCCACGACTGAAGGAGCCATTTATATATGGGTGTATTTATCATCTGTCTCTCCACACTGGGCACATCATTGTCGTGGCCTCAGTGCCTAGAATAGCACCTGGCACTTGGTAGGCCCTCCGTGGATGTTTGTTGTCAAATGAACAGGCCAGTGACCAGCCTGGGGTAGACGACGGCACGTGAAAGCCACATCTCACTGGAGGAACTAGCGGGCTCCCTATATGCATGGCCTAGCACCAAACTGAAATGTCTTCTGAGATGGTGTTGAGTTAGGGCGTATGGTAACCTTAGTGTACATCTGTGATGGTGGGTTTTGTTCTGTGATCCTCATGAAGGAGCCTGTAACCAGGTGCTCACCTGGGAGGAAGGTGCTGCCTCCCTTGCCAGCCTGGTGGAGCACGCTGCTGTCAGACCTCAGGCGGATGCATGTGGAATACAACAGGGGCTTCTTTCAAATTCCAGTTTTTTCTCATGGAATTAGACTATTGGAACCAGAACATTTGGGAGTTTTTCACATTATATTTTAAACAGTCCAGTAGGTGGCCAGATCCCAAGGTCTAAGAGAAATAGGACTGAAAGAAACTCCCACAGTGAGTGAGTTTCCAGCCCATCTTGTTCCTTCTGCAGCTCTAGTTTTTTGGAGTAATTGCTACTAATAGCAGCCGCCCCTCCCATTGATGTGGGCTCATTGCCTGCCAGGCCTTTGCCAAGCACTTCATTGTGTGTTCCTATGACACCCACCATTACTATTCTACTTTACAGATGAGGAAACTGGGGCTCCCAGAGGAAGGCATCGATATCACTTGGTACCCTTAATTCACTACCAGGAAGGATGAGAAAGGATGATGAAAATTGTATAAGCTGGTATTTTGATACCCAGGATAGTCTTACTTTCATAAAATAGATTATAGGGTTTTTTTTCTCAAAATTCCCTGGAAGCCAGATGTTTCTGCAAATATTTAGAACCACAGAATCCTAATATTTCACAGCTGGAAGGAGCTTTATTTCAGCTCTACTCTCTCATTTTGACGTGATAAAACAGGCCCTAAGAGTTTCAGTGACTTGAAGCATGAATCTTTGTTCTTGACCTAGTTCTCTTTCAAACTTTTTTTTTTAGCAAAGAAAAGAAAATCTGCAGTCTACTTTATTAGCAGATAATAACATCATTTCTTTGGTTAAAGAAGAGAGCAGTCAGCCCCACTTTTCTCAGTCTTCTGGCCCTCCACTGTTTCTGAAGTGCTTTACTCGAGCCCTGATGGCACCAAGGGACACTCAACGCAGTATGAAGAACTTCTGTCCTAAAATACTTTGTCTCTAGTATTAAATATAAATAAGTCTTGAGCACATATTTTATTATTATTTCTCTGTGTGCACATGTAGCTTGTGTGCATGTACCAGGGGCTGCTCCTATAAATCAGGAATCTGGAACAGAGGATGTCTACACCAAGTCTTCTCCCAGTGCAGGAATGCTGACTCACTCTACCACCATCACTCTCCTCAGGAGTCCCAGCTGCCCCCTGAGACTCAGCCACTAAACTTCTGGGATGGCCTCTCACCCACCCTTAGGCTGCTTACTCAAGCTGTTTTAGACTTCATCCTCTTCCAGCCTGGCCTGGCTTCCTTATGCATCTTAATCACAGCCCTAGTTCTTTCCTTGGGAGCCTGCAGATGCAGTTTTCACCTGACAGCTTATCAAAGACTTAAAGAAAATGACAATGTTCTCTTCTGTTTTATTTTTTCACCACCAATTCCATCTCCTGTGGCTCTGCTTTTGCCACCTAGCTGCCCTTCTCCAGTGGGCACTGGCTTCCAGAGCCCCGTATTAGGCAGGGTCCCCAGTAGATTCCAGCAAAGCAAGGTGTGGAAAAGACCCATGCTGGTGGGGTCTGTGCTGGGAACTCAGAGGGCTGTAGCTTTTTCAGCCACCCCCTCTCACTGTTGGCTCACAGTAAGCTTGTGGTGAGCAAAGTGCCCAGGTCTGTTTTTATAAGAACTGCCAGCCACATCCTGCCACATTCTGCACTTAGGTGATTATATAATTAACTTTAACCGAAATGCAAGGCTTCCCACTGTTATTCAGTTTATGCCTGTGGACTTCATCCTGCCCTGACTCAAGTCCTTCAAGGTAATTTTGCAGCCCATTTTGTCACCGGCACAGGAAGGTTTCCTGTGGGTCCCTGTTATCCATAGGTAAGTGCGGCTGCTGTGTCTTTCAAGTCCTTTCTAGTCAGTTGACCTGTCAATAAGATTCTTCTGTGCTTTGCTGTAATCTACCCATCTAGCAACTCTCACAAAAGAAGTGAACAGTACACTTCCTATCAGTGCCTACAACATTGATTTCCTCAATGCTCAAACCACAAAATTTTGCTAATAGATGTGATAATCACCAAGTAATTGTCTCTTCTCTTTTTTGAAAATCAAGTCATTTGCCTATGTGTATTATTTAAATTACTCTCTATAGTTTTTCAAAGGTTCTAGAAAATGGTTCCATAATCAGAAGACAAGTATTTGCAGGACCTTAGGGTGTTACTTACTCCTTGAGCCCTAGAAATCTGTAATTACATAAAGTGCAAAGTCCTTTCCTGTGATTATTGCTCCACCTTGGGCTTCCCTTTTCTGTAGAATGTCCATTGTAGTTTCTTGAGATTTCCTAATACATTTTAGGCCACATTAGCCAAGTTTTCCTCCAGCCCATTTCCTTTTGAAAGGAAAGGTCAGAAGAATGGGCTCATTGTTCCTTCAGGGCCTCATTCTTTAAGTCTGACTGGAATATAACCATGGATCTGAATCATTCAGGGACTACCTTGTCAAATACTCCTTGAGTCTTAACTAAGACCCCATTTGTACATTGCAGTCATGGATAGAAGTCACTTTTCTTTTAAACAGCATGTCCACAAATATTTGCCCTAATCCCAAAGATCTGCACCATCATGTAGAATTACTCTGTCTTTCATTGGCATACGATAAATTATTACCCTGCATGATAGGGGAAGGTTTAAAATGTCTTACAGATAGAAAGATGAACAAAAGCCTTTGCCATAACAAAAGAGTTGACAGTTCCTTGATGAACGACCCCCCCCAGAAAGACTCCATCTTGCATTTTCAGCAGGGCAGAAAGGGTTGAAGAGGAAAAAAGTCCCAGCAATCTGTTTCAAGTCTTCTTGCTCATTCGTTCCACAAATGTTTATTCAGCACCTACTAGGGAGAATATATAGTTCTCTCACCCAGATGACAGCCTAGTTAGGAAGCTGGTCAGGTAAGCAGGGAATACAGTACAGCATGACAGCTGGTAGGTGTGAAGTGTACACATGGTGCTTGGGAGCTCTGGTGGCCTTGGGAGCTTGCCAGAGGTGTAGCTGCAGGGTGGGAGGTCCCCCAGGTTGCAGATGTGGTCACATGTTATCTTATCTCCAGGCTTTAAGGGCAGGACGGCCCCTAAAGGATTTTAAAGCTGAGTGACAAAGTTATAAGAGTATTCTAGACAGCTCACTCAGGTGTGGTTAGGAAGATAAAGTGGTGCAGAGGGGAGGGAGAGGGGCGGGGATGCACATGTCCTTGTGCAGGAGCTCCTGAGGGCGTCAGGAGATCAGCCAGACCGAGGAGGGGGAATGACAGGACTCCATGGGGAATGAGGCAGGGGAGGAGTTGGGATGACAACTGGGATTGGGGTAGGGATGACAACTGGGATTGGGGTATGGATGATGTCCTGCCATTTGTCCAGAGAAGAAAGTGCAGGAGGCATATGGGTTAGGGCAGGGGGAAGAATGGTGGAGTAGCTGAGGGAAGTAAAGTGGAGAAGCCCAAAGAACAGAAGGAGAAAAGCCCAGTGCTTTTCAAACTATCTGGCCACTGTTTTGTTTTTGTTGTTGTTTCCATTTCCAGTCCACGATAATGATACTACCATGCACAGTGAGTACGTAGGGTGGGTCACTCGCAACTCCTGTGCAAGCTCAACAATGTACAGCTCTCAAATTTCTCAACAGCCTGTTCACTAAGGAAGAGAACGAGTACAGTGTTCACATGTTTGATTGTTAGGCAATGTGAGAAGGTTTTAGGGGCTTACTTCCAGTATTTTTACCTGTTTTGTCATGGACTAGCCCTGGCTTTGTGGACCCACTTTGAGTAGCATTGGTCTAAACTTAAATAGATATGTGTGAGTTGAAGTCTAATTTGGAAGTTATTAGAAGTGGTAGTTGAAGCCACATGCAGGTATGTGACTTCTTGGGGATTGTTGAGGGGTGGGGGATGGACAGCAACCATCCAACCCTGTAACAGTGTCAACATCTAAAACGGGTTTATAACGGGTCAGTTAATATTCTAGGCTTTGGGAGACACAGACAGTGTCTGTCCCACTACTCAACTCTGACTTTCTAGGGCAAAAGCAGCTATACTGGGGTTTCTGAACCTCAGCACTATTGAGATTACGGCCAGGTAATTCTTCATTTGAGGGATTGTCCTGGGCATTGTAGAATATTTAGCAGCACTCCTGGTCTCTACCCACAGATGCCAGTCATGAGAATAAAAAATGTCTCCAGACATTGCCCAATGTCACCCCGGGGACAAAATCACTCTCCGTTGAGAACCACTGAGCTGTAGACAGTATGTAAACGAACGGGCATGAGAGTATTCCAGTAGAACCTCACTTATAAAAACAGGCATCAGGCTAGATTCAACTCACCTGCTGTAGTTTGAAGACCCTGCCTAAGAGATAGGCAGAGAGAGACCTAAAAGGGTTTATTCAGTTAGCTTTGAGGGCCTTCTGTGTTCACAGCCCGAGAGGAGGCTTTCCAGAGTGATCCAACGTAGGGGAGGCCTGTATCAATAGTAGCTCTCATTTATAGCACCTTTGCTTTCCTTATTCTTTTTTGAGCTTATCATCTACCTAAAGATATTAGAAATAAAATCACAAAAATAGGAAACAGGAAAATAGCAAATCACATAATATAAGCATTACTCAAGCCCTATGAAGCCCTCCAGGCAAGGCAGCAGTGAGGCTGGTTACGTGAGGTGAATAGAGGGGACTTCCTCCAGGAAGGAAGTGACTCTCAAGCAGGTGGTGGAGGATGTTATGAAATAGTGGCTGATGGTAGGAAGGTAGGAGGCCAGTCCATGTAAGGAACTCAGGGTTCTTAGTTTCAGACCGTTGGGAGGGAAGCGAAGTGTCAATAGTGGAGGAAGGGGATATTGTCCCTGGTGAAAGCCGGGCGATTGTACACTGACACATGCATGTCCTTCCTCTGGGAAAAGAGTTAACAGCCCTTAACAATATTTCCTAAGAACAGGATGTTTGTTTGTTTTTCCTTGAGGCTCGAGGAGGCTTTTCATTATTTTTAAATTTTAATCTTTTGACCTTTACCACAAAGTCAGATTCCTTGTAAGATTCTTTTTGACAATAGCAAACATACTGTGAAGTCCTAGAGAGTTCGAGTTGGAGGGGTGAGTGTCTGGGACCTCTTTTGCTTACTTTTGGCCTCTGGCAAGGTCCAGTGAGCATCTCTGTCTCCCACTGACGTTGAGATCTCAGTGCTTCCTCTCCTCTCGATACCGCCAGACTTTGGGACAGATTGTCTTAGTTGACAGTTCTGGAGTAATCAAATCAGCAGTGGTTAAGAGTACAGCTACAGCAGAAATTCTAGCTCCCTCACATTTTAACTGATTGGCCTGAGACAATTTCCTAAGAGGTATGTTCTAAATATTACCTGAGTTAATACCTGCCTAGCCTTCAGCAAGCACTCAAATGTTAGCCATTACTCTTCACATGTAAATTCTTCAGAGAACCAGGCATTTCAGATTTGCTGCTTTCTAGGGAGCCTCTGTTGACTTGCCCCAGGGGTCAAGTCAACCCTGGGAGCAAATCAGCCTGCCTCTTATGATGGAAAATCTAACAGGGGTTATGGATTTAACACTTCCAGATTTGAAGTTCACTGCATGTCATGTGCTAGGGGGGAAAAAAAACTTAGTAAGACCCAGTTCATGTTGACAGAAGAGCTTTCAGCTTCATTGGAAGGCATATTCATTAATTCAACACACATACATGTATAGACAAGTATACAGTTAACATGAGAGGCTGCCATGGAAGTGGTTGAGAATGGAGTGGCTACCACCAGATTACAAATATACGCAGTGTTGGTATGATACAGAGAAGTCAAATTTCAGTCTATTCGAGGAGCATGGATGATTGTAGAGGGTCCTAGCAGAATGGGAGAATGACATGTAAACCCCATATCTACCCCTTACTCCATCAGAGAAATAAGGTATTCAGAAGGCCTAAATTTGAGCATGTGGCATAAGGCCAAGTACTAGGAACTTGGCTCTCGAAGGTAGTATGGGTCAAGAAGCCATAATCTGAGTTTCTGGATACCTAACAACTGGTTATTTTGGATCATTTGAGGTTATTATGGTCAGACATGGAGTTTTGTATAGAATAACTGCTGAGTTAAATGTTAGTTTTTTTATGAGCAACTAAGCAATTTCACAAGTTCCTTGCTTTTGAGCAGAATTTAGAATGAACGTCCTGGCTGAATCCTGCTGAAAACTTGAGAGTCAAGTTATCTTCCTGTATTGATAATGGTCTTTGTAGCATCACAGACCAAGTTGGATCCATGAGTTAGGGAAGTGTATAAGTGACTTTATTAAATTCCTACCCACCAAACTAGAGCACCTGCCTGGGTATTTTTGACCAGTCCTGAGGTTGAGTCTCATGGACAACCAGTCATGCAAATGAACCAGGCACAAGAGATCCTGCTCTCCGCCTGTCTTGTTCCAACTGTCAGCGATCAGTGTCCCTATTGAATCTTCCCAGTAACTCGTTTTTATAGGGAAAAAGACCCTAATGACCTGTCTTCAAATATGTCTATACTTTGTGAGGTGGAGGTTCTCACCCAATTTTGCTTCCAAAAGACCTTTTAAATAGTACAATTAGGTCTTATACAAGTGAGGAGTGTACACAAATTAGTGATGAGTCTCCCATATAGTATTTGTGGGTCTCTATATAATTAGGGTTGTAGAAGAAAAGTAAACAAACCTGTAGTTGAATCATAAATAGGGAGTCATTTATGAACAATCAAAGGTGAGAGTATCAGACTTTCTCAATGGGTCCATAAAAGACAGCTTGCTCACTCTGGTGAGGATTTGCATAGCAAAGTTCAGCCACAGGGAAGTCAACTAATGGAGTTTCAGACTTACAGCATCTTGCTGTGTCCTCAGTTTAGATGATATGTGGAAAGGATAAGAATCTAAAAATAGGAAAGGCATCTTATCTTTTCAAATGGATGGAGGGGAACAGACTGGAAATATGAAAAGCATGCCCTTCAGGATGCTGTTGAGTGGGTGTTCTCTGGTTACATTGATTTCTTAGATTTTCATTTAAGTTCAGTGTTGAACTTTTAACATTTTTTTCCTCCTCGAATTTTAAAATTCTTTGTCTGATTTAGAGAAGCTCTCCTATAATGGTTTGCAGAAGGACTGGCATGAGTGCCCACACTGTAGAAATACTTTAGTGTTTCTGCCACCAAAGGTTGGCTGGTCATCTCTGTATTCATGAAAACATAGCCAAAGAGAAAGCCTTTCCAAGGGAAAGTCTGTGAGTGTGTTTATATGGGAGTGTGACATGGGACCATAAGGAAATTAGCTGTGGTAGTGTCCCCATGTAGGAAGGTGAACACCGTGCTTCATGCACTGTTGTGAGGCTCCAGGTACTGCTGCTCCCCCTGCAAGATTCTCTTCCCACCCTCCCCTCCCAGGTAGCACAGTCCATCTTTGAAGAAACCTGGGTTCCTCTGTGGAAAAGCCAAAGTCTATTTCCTTGTAGTTTCTGCTTTGTAACCCTAGGGACTCCCAAAGCAAGTTAATCCCCTTTCCATTACAATTAAATGAATCCTTCAGATCCCTAAAGATTAGTTTTCCCTCTCAATTAGTTTTATTTAAGCTGTAACAATATTCTTTCAGCTTCTTCTCGTGTGTTCCCAGTTGCCCTCCTCAGAACATGTAGGAACATGTTTCAGGTGGCCTTTATCCTTTCTAAAGTGTGGATCCCAGGGTCCAATACAGTTTTCTATATTCTGCAGTGGAATTATCTCCTTCTCCTGGTTGACAGCAGAGAGAAATACCCCCGAGATGGATGGATTCTATGCTGAGGCAAAGGGAAACAGGATCAGAAGTTGGGATGTCCTTTAAGGATGTGACAACCAAGCCAGAGGGAAGTGGAATGCAGGCTCACTTCCTGCAAGTCACTCAGGACTGGACATAACACAGCACCCTGCTCACCCCACCTGCCCCTGTTTTTACACGTGTATTTTCAGTTAACAGTGCAACCTATTTTTCAGGATGCATGAAATTTTTGAACCCTTTCTCTCCACTAAGAATTAATCTAAAAACAATTAGTAGACAAACAAAACATTCCTTTCTTAAAATAAGTGGGGTTCTTCTTTGTTGTTGTTGTTATCCCAACCTCTTTGTTCTGAAAAGAGCCCTGTCTGTTTTCAGAGCTAATACAGTCAACTCTAAGTAATTCAGGAGCTGATTTTTCAGTCTCTCTCTCTCTATATATATATATATTTAATATGTATGTAAATATATATTAATATAACTCCTTGCTTTCTCTCACCTCCTAGCTATTGCTCTGTTTGGTATTTTCAGCATTATTTGTTTGCCAAAAGGATGATAAAGAAATGAAACAAAGGATCGCTTCAGGTTTTCTAAAATTGTTATTGTTGTGATTATTCATATTGTTATCATTGTCAGTTATGCTTAAGTTAGTCACAAGTAAGTAACTCACATTGTCTTGCCTATTGCCGTAGTGACAACCCTGCTCTCTGCCTTCTTTATCAAAAGTGTAGCAGCATTGTTCAGTGGTAGAGCACTTGCCTAGCAGGTGTGAGGCCCTGGGTTCCATCCCCAGCATCACATTGCAAGAAAAAAAAAAGTGTGACTTTAACTTCCTCTGAGGTCTTTTGTTGGTGTCTTGACATCCTTGGATCCCTCACAGATATTTTTAAGGGGGAGCATGTCCATTGGCAGCTGGACTCTGTGCCCCATATCTGTCTGCTGGACATTCTCACCTTGGGAGAAATTGGCAAGCAGCTAGCTGGGGAGCTGGACCCTTTTGTTGGCAAATCTTAACTCTGTAATGCCCAGGAACGGGAGTGTTTATTTTCAAAGAAATCTCATTTCCCAGATGAGTATTATCTCCAGTGTCATTTAAGGGGAGAAAGAGAAGCAAACCATGATCCAAGAAGCAGGAGAAGGGGATTAGCAATCATGGAGCATTCCGATTTTGTGTTGAAGGAAGGAATTTTGAGAAAGGGCCATGCATAGGAACCTTTCTGTGTGTCTTGCACGATTCAGGGATGATAGCAGGAATGGAGGAGTGATAACTAAAGGAAGCTGGAGATGCAGGAGAGTAAAATGCAGACTGAGAGGGAGCCTTTGATTTCAGGAATGGGGCTGAACTGGAGAAGAGAAAATACAAGTGAGTGGCCCACACCCTAGGTGGCTCGAGGCTCTGGAGTTAATGCTGGTGGTAGACTCTTAACTGATACACAGAGCTGTAAATTCTCATCTGGCTCGTGAAGCACTCAGGAGGGGTCACTGCTCAGTGCTAGTCTAATAATTTACTTCTGGTCAGAAGCCCTTCTGGTTTAGCTCTTCCATTTCTCCTCTCCCACCAGGTCCTTCTTTCTGGGTACAGAGCAAAGCCTGTTGTGTCCCCCTGACCCCAGCTCTCCAGCTGATTCATCTGCTGCTCTGTCTTCTGCTTGGCTTGCCATCCACCAGCAGTCTCGTGGGTCCTGGTCTCCTTTTCTTAAAATGATGAGGACGGATGTCAAGGCATTTATGACCACTGCACCAAAAAATGTTGTCCATCTGTATCATTAGCCACCTCCCCGACAAGGAGCTGCTGTGCCCTTAGACTGGGCATTTTCCTTCTGACTAAAAACTCTTCTCTTCTGAGATCTTTTCCAGTCTGCAAAATACAAATTGCTGCCGCCTCTTCATTGAAGGCCTGATCACAGCAGGAAGAAGTGACCTGGCCTTTGCCCTGCTCTGTGAGACAGGGCTCAGCCCTCGTGGAAGGTCTTCATACGTCCACATTGTCACCCAGACTGTGCTTTTGGACACATTTTCCCGTAGAAACTTTGGTGTTCTGCTCAGTAACTCTTGGGTTCCACAGGCCTTGTAGGACCTAAGAACCGCATATAAAGTAGGCTCTCCAAGAAAGTATAATCTGAGCCTTATGCATTTATTTATTTACTATTTTTTATATAGCCATTTACTTCACATGATTTGAAAATCCCAAAATTGTAAAAGGGTGTATCGTGAAAAGCTCCTTTTTCACCCTGGTCCCCCTTCCACACACTTCTCCTCTCTGAAGGAAGTCACCATTATTAATTCCGTATGCATGCTTTCAGAAATATTCTATAGATATACAAGCCAGTACAATGTACTTATACATTTTTGCACCTATTTTTTTTTTCTTTGAAGATGCACATCTTTGGGTTCTTTCCACATGACCATACTAAAGGCTGCTGCTTTTTTTTTTTTTTTTTGGTGCTGGGGATTGAACCCATAGGCATTCTCCCTCGGAGCTGTACTCCCAGCCCTATTTTACTTTTTATTTTGAAACAGAGTCTCACTAAGTTGCTGAGGCTGGCCTTGAACCCATGATCCTCCTGTCTCAGCCTCCCAATGCTTCTTCCTTTTTTAGATGTAAATAGTATTCACTTACATGAATGCACCTTAATTTATTTAACCAGTCCTCTGTAGGTAGACAATTAGGTTGTTACCAACTCTTGGCTGCTATAAGTTGTGCTGGTTTGAACACTCTTGTACATTATTTCCGATATATGTGAGTGGAATAAATCCCTATAAGTGGAGTCTGTGATAGAAAAGCACATGGTGTGCAGTTCTGATGGCTGTCGCCAAACCACCCTCCTTAGAGGTTGGACCTGTTCATGCTTCCACTGTCAGTGTCCCCAGGGCCAGTTCAGCCCAGTGCCTTGTCACATATTTGTCTTAAATGGGGTTTAAAATATGTCCCCTTCATAGTTTGGGAGCTGACTGAATTCCCAAGGAGTGTGCTCATTAAATAACACACCAAGACCTTGGACTCCAGGTCCAACCTCCTGGCTCAGTGCTTGTTAGCACTTGGCCGTGGCAGAGTGACTTAAGATCTGTGCCTCAGTAGCATCTCATTTGTAAAGTCAGGATATCAGCATATCAACAGCTGCAGCCTCATGGGTTCTTGTGACTGAGTGAGTGAGTGAGTGAGTATATAGCAAAGATTGGAACAGCACTGGCACCTAGGGGAGGCCCTCAGTAAATATTTACTTATTAAGGTGCCACTGGTTCCCAGGAGACACATAAGGATTCCAGGGCCAGCCACTTCTTACCAGTGAAGAAACCACCCCGCTAGGTTTTTTCATAATCCATAGCAGAGAGAATGTTGAAAGAGCAGTCCGTCTTGGAAAAGGAAAGGGGAAAGCCATCAGAAGCTTCATAGCCATCCACTGGCTGATAAGCTGGGAGCTGAGTATTCAGGAAGGAGAGGAGGAAGTGGGCTGCCTCCCCATCAAGCTTGAGGGAGGTTGTCCCTGAGCTGGAGGAGGACACATAACAGATAAGATAAAGGGACTGGATCTTAGCAGCCAGATACTTCCCCAGGGTCACAAACATCTACTCATCTTAAGTTATAAAACTGACATGCTTGCCCACAATTTCTTCTTTTTTTAAAACTTCCAATGTATTTGGGAGTTCTTAGGACTAGCGCATAGTAGAATTCCAAATTTTAGTACTAATTATTATTTCTAAAGTCCTAGAAGCCTACATCCCTGTGGGTAAATACTACCCTCCCCGCAGAGTAGCACACTTTCCTCTCCCTCCTCCTCCTCAGTTAAAGGATGGGTGTGAGTGAGCCAGCCAGAGGGCAGAGAACTGTGCTCTGGCTACATCTTCATGGGACTTTAAAAAACTAATTTGGAGCCGGGCATGGTGGCGCACGCTTGTAATCCCAAGTACTTGGAAGGCTGAGACCAGAGGATCCAGGTTTGCAGCCAGCCTCAGCTACTTAGTGAGGCCCTCTGCAACTTAATGAGACCCTGTTTCCAAATAAAGAATAAAAAATAGGGCTGGGGGCATATCTTGGAGGTAGAATGCCCCTGGGTTCAATCCCCAGTACCCCAAAAAATAAATTAATTAATTAATTAAAATAAAATAAGAAACTAATTTGGAACGCCCTTCCCCAGGTCCCAGTCTTGCATAACCCTGGCTCTGCCTGCTGACCACAGGCAGCCCTTACCTGCCCAAGTCGCAGGATCTTTCCATGGCAGCTGCTGTCCTGGCCTCGTGTGCTGACACAGCTCCAGTGGGCAGCTGTTCTCAGGCCTGCCACTCCCTCCTGTGGCCTGGGTGCCCAGTGGCTCCTGCAGGCCGTCATCCACTCTGTTCCCAGGGAGGCAGGATGGTGGCGCCAGGGTCCTAGGATGGGACCGTATGTTGTGCACTTATACCAGAAGGAAATTCTGATGTTTTAGCAGGAAACCCAAGGTCTCAACTTCTGTTACTGGGACAATATCTAAATCAGAGTTAAAACTAAGAGAGAACATCAGGACCCACGAGTCTGTCATGTGTGACGGCTCTGTGGTCAATCCATTCTGAGCGGAAGTAAACCTCCTGCTACTACTGCCTGGGCCTCCTGTGCACACCCAAAGCTGGGGTAGGACTGGGTGTCTCCATCTTATTCTCCTCGGCCTTCTCGGGCCTGGGTTTCTGGACAGCATGCCAGCGCACGCTTGGTGAGCCCCTTCCCCTACAGCTACTTGTTACCTTTGCCAGTGGGTGGTGGAGCACCGTTCTTGTCACCTGCCACTGATAAATGGACTTAAAACTCTTGCTGAAAGGAAAAAATATGGGGCAGATGCAGACAGCCTCCAGCTGCTAACAAAGCAAATGTGGCTGTCTTCAAGCCACCATTTGTTCTAACCCAACCCTGGGCAGATTCTTTGGCAGGCTCTGTGGCCAGGGGGAGGAGAGCTGGATAGGAGAGGTTGCAGGCAAGGTGGGGAAGATTTTAACTTCCCCCTGAAGAGTTGGAAGATCATTTTCAAGTGATAAGAGTTTCTTATCAGTAACTTGAGGGCCTGACATCCCCCAAGCCTGCTTCTAACTCTTTGTTTCCACGCCTTATCATGTTGTCCATGCAGGGAGGATGGGTTAGTTTTCTATGCTGGTAACAAATTACTGCAAACTTAGTGGCCCACACCAGCCCCCTACATAATCTCATGCTTTCTGTGGACCAGGGCTGTGTCTCATCACAGGCTCAACTGGGTAAGAGCATCCTTGGCAAAGTTCATCTCCATAGGCCCAGTCACAGCAGGACAGCTTCCTTATCCAAAGCCAGCTAGGGAGGGCTCTCTCCCTTCCTCTCAGGTGGGATCTTCTGTTACAGAACCTAACTGGGGAGAGGTGTATCATCTTTGCCATACTATTTTGTATAGAAGGAAGTCACAGGTTCTACCCACAAAGGCATTATTAACACCAGCAGGTAGATCATGGGGTTACCTGAGAATTACTTCTTCCACAAGGAGAGAGTATAAGCTTTACCAGTGATGTTTCAGAATATTCCCAAGTGAAGGCCCTACCTATTATATGTGATCACTCTGGTTTTTCTTTGAAATGAAGTAGTCTTACTCTTTTCTTTCCATTTCAGAATATCCTTGGTAGCCCAGTATTCTCTGCCACAACTTGATTCCAACAATCGCCCTTTTGTTTCCATGCTATATATTATTTAGAAGGGGCTATTTTTTTTTCTTGACTCCTAATTTCAGTTTTCTCATCTAAGAATACATTTTACTAAGATTTTGTAGGAGGCTTATATAATAGTTGCTTAGTAAATTATTTCCTGGTGCCTTTCCTTATAGGACTATTTATTTGATTGCATTAATTTTTATTTATATACAGAGCACAACAACAAAATACTGCCAGTCTTGCTCATGTGCACACCAAAGCGAAAGAGAAAATAGATTTTATAACAAGTCCTGTTGGTCATAGGCTGACAGCAGTTCTTAGAACAGAAGGTAAGGAGTAGAAGCTCAGACATGTTCAGAAAATTGTGCCCATGGCTCCATTTCAAAAGTGTTGATGTCATAGGTTTAGGGGTTTTAAGCCTGCCCCTCCCCCCTTTCTTTTTTTCTGTTTTCCCCTGAACTAAGACTGAGGGTAGTGAACGTTTAGGATTAGATGTTTTTCTCCTGCTCATTGGAGGGAACAAGGTGAAGTTGGGCTTCAGGTAGGAAGTGGTCCTGCCATTACCTATGGGCCTTCTTGAAGGCAGGCAGAGCAAAGGCTGAAGGAACAGCAGATTGTAACCTGCTTTGCTTTCTTCTCCAGGTTTCTCCTTGCTCTGAAAGGATTGGATGATGTGACTGCTCTCCAGAAAGTCCCACGTGGCCGTGAGCTCAACCAGGTCTCTCAGACCCCATCTCACTTCAGAGCCACTGGAGAAAAATGATGTGACAATTTCTATCAGAAAGGATTTTTTGGAAACGTGTAACATCTGTACAGGCCCTTTTCCCCTTCTGTAAAATAGACACTCTCAAATTCCAAAATGCCAGCCAAGACCCCAATTTACCTGAAAGCTGCCAACAACAAGAAAGGAAAGAAATTTAAGCTGAGGGATATTTTGTCTCCTGACATGATCAGTCCTCCCCTGGGAGACTTTCGCCACACCATTCACATTGGCAAAGAGGGCCAGCACGACGTCTTTGGAGATATTTCCTTCCTCCAAGGGAACTACGAGCTTTTGCCTGGTAACCAGGAGAAAGTGCGCTCCGGCCAGTTCCCCGGGCATAACGAGTTCTTCCGGGCCAACAGCACTTCGGACTCTGTGTTCACGGAAACACCCTCCCCAGTGCTCAAGAATGCCATCTCGCTTCCCACCATCGGAGGGTCCCAAGCTCTCATGCTGCCCTTATTGTCACCGGTGACATTTAATTCCAAACAGGAGTCCTTCGGGCCCCCGAAGCTGCCCAGGCTCAGCTGTGAGCCCGTCATGGAGGAGAAGGCCCAGGAGAAGAGCAGTCTGTTGGAGAATGGCACAATACACCAGGGGGACACCTCGTGGGGCTCCAGTGGCTCAGCTTCTCAGTCCAGCCAGGGCAGGGACAGCCACTCCTCCAGCCTGTCCGAACAGTACGCCGACTGGCCGGCCGAGGACATGTTTGACCACCCCACCCCATGCGAGCTCATGAAGGGAAAGACTAAGTCGGAGGAGTCCCTCTCCGACCTCACAGGTTCCCTCCTCTCCCTGCAGCTCGACCTTGGGCCCTCACTTTTGGATGAGGTGTTAAATGTCATGGATAAAAATAAGTAACAGGATGCCAGCTCTTTTCCTTTGGGGTAAAAGGTACTAAAATCAACAAAAACTCAACTAACCACAGTTCAAGAGAAGAGCTTCCCTGGCTGGTTTTTGGCAGCCACGTGATGCGTTTTCTAAAGTAATGTTCCTACAAAAATATTTTTTTACCCGTTATGCCCTGTTTGCAAAAACAATTTAGAAAAAGTAACAACAACAACAACAAAAACAACAACAAAACCTGTCCTGGAAAAAAGAGGAAGTGAGTCAGAATCCATTTTTGGCAGGCATTGCTGACGTTCAGCTCACATTTTTTTTGGTTTGCAGACACGTAAGAAATCTGGCTTGGCCAGGATCGGCACTGGCTATGAAGGACTGGACGAGTCACGCTGAGAAACTTTATAGTACTCTGACATTTTCTGAGCAAGAGGAAGTCAAAATTTATTTAACACTTAAGCCTTTTTCTAGACTCTTTTGTATATTATATTGTTTGGGCTCACCATAGTGAATTCTCCAGTGTTAAAACTTTTCTCTGTTTTCACATTTGAGCAACTTTATGGGTTTGGGGGATTTTCTTGTAGTTCTTATATATCCCTTATATATTATATCTATATCGCAAAATTTTGACTGTCAGCTACATGTTGGTAAGACACAAGCCAGGTATTACTGTAACTAAGTTATTTTTAAAGTTAAAATATATTTTTATGTGCCTTTGGCTTTTTATTGCAGAGTCTACATTTTATAGATAATACATCAAATGTCACTTGATTTGTTCCCATCGAGGTTCCATTGTAAGCCATGTATGTGTGTGTTTGGAAAAACGGTTTCATACTTAGCTTTATTTTTTTTTCTTCATCTGTTATCATACTTCTAACAGCAGACAACAATGGATTATAAAGCATAAGGCACAGGTTACTCACGATGCTTCTGCAGAGACTGTGGGCTACACCACATAATGTTATTTGGAAATATGGGTATTTTAGTACAGTACATACTTGCATTAACTAGGTACTTCATACAACACAATAAAGAGTAAATGTTAAAAATGAATTTGCTCGTTTATAGTAATAAACAAGAACATAAGAGAATTTTCTTTAAGTCTAGCTAGAAAAATTCCTTCTCTAAAATGTACCCAAGCCCATAAGATAAGGTAAGAGATTATTTCCATCCACTCTGTAATTTTGATTACTTCCTTAAGGTTTGAGATTCTAGAAGCAGCAGCCTTTAATTTCAAGAGAAATGAACATGTGAGATCAGAATTTTCTTTTTTATTACCAAGCTCTCAATGATCATTTCTGTGTATCTCCTCCCTTACTTGAACACCTTCTACTGAAGATTCTTGCAGTTCATTCTCATCCTGTAGGACAGTTTGTCCATGCAGCAGCAGCAGCAGCAGCAGCAGCAGCACGACTAAGGAGGCCACCAAGGGGGCAGTAGAGAGCACTTCCTCTGCGCCCAGGAGCCTGAGATGCCCTGAGGGTGTTGCTTAGGGAAACAGGAACAGGAAATGTCCACACAGATTCCTGTGTTTTTGTCAACCACTCCTCCACACCCCAGAGAAAACACTTGCACATAGTAAGTGCCAGCTCTTATCCCTGAAGTGCGTTCCCATCCCAACCACTTCAGTGCTGTTTTTCCTGGGTGTGGAGTTCTTGAACTTCTAGCATCTGATCATCTGAAATAACCTTTGCACTGGGAATGAAATGCACTTAGGACAGCTAAACAAGTAGAAGAGGAAACAGGTTCCCCCAGGGCCTTGAGTCCTCTTGGTCATTTCCCAGCTGTATGTCTTTAACCCATGACTTTCCAGTATTCTTTTTCTGTTGGACCTCATCCCACTCACAGTTCCAAATAGACCTCGCAGTCAGTCTCTTAAATTTTGTCAATAAGGCCAAGTCCAATGAGCTCATGATTTCCAGCCAGTATTAGCCAGACTCTTTACAGCTCTTCCTCATCTTAATTATTATTGATTATATTCAGTTTTCTCATTATACTCTTCATCTGTTTCAGGACCTCTATGAAAAGATCAAACTGTCAGGTAAAAAGAGGAGCACATCTGCATTTTCTCTGCTGCCTCTCTGGCAGCTGTGGAGAGCAGCTTTGCCTGTACTGTATTTGACACAGTCTAAGTGATCGTGCATCCTGCATGTGTTCAGCAATTCTACTTTTTCTAAGCCCATTCACTACATTCTCTCCTGTTAGTTGTAATTGAGAGAGCTACAAACATGGCCCTCTAGAAAGAGGAAACAAAGCCACTCCAGCTTGAGGTGATTTTACTGAGTCAGTTCTCCGTGGCAACCTTCTGATGCCTGGTACCTTTTCCAGGGAGCAGGTGCACAGCTGGTGATGACTTTCTGTCCTGCAAAGAGGCACTTTAGACTCACACCTGCTGAGAACTGAATTGATGAGCTTCTCAACCTTCCCCCAACATCTTCCCACTTATGACCTATTTATGTTCACTTATGTAAAGATAAAGAAACCTGAGATGCACTTAATTTGCAAACTAAAGGAGAATGGCAAGCTTTCTGTGACCGGACAACCAGAAAAGAGGCCACGCGGTTCACATAAGTAGAGAGAAACCCTTCTTGTTAAGGTAGTCAAGATTTTTGTGGCTGAACTTTTACCTGGGTAGCAAGACCCAACAAAGGACAAGCTATATTATTTCTAACTAAAATTATCTGCTTAAATGGATCAAAATATCAGAGTACTAAGCCCATCACAAATACAAAGTCATTAATTATCACATTTCACTGAGCAAACATCACTGTTAACAAGCACACAAGAGACTAAATTGGTTGAACAGAAAAGAGAACCCAAGTCTCCAGAATTACCGTCTAGTCATTTCTTATATTACTAGAAGCTACCAGTTTTCTTCTGAAGGCACCTCACAAACCCTTGATGTCATGGAATGGAAGAATCTATAAGCCCTTAAATTAACTTGATAAATGTCTTAGTATAGACAAAAGGAAAGTATACATGAGGTGATGGTTCTAATTCTCCTATATGGAGAGATTGAATCATTTTGCTGTGAAATATATAAACAATGGAACAAGTTGACGTGATAATCTTTCTGTAGTAAGAGTTTCTCCTTTGGAAATTATGTTAGCAATGTAATCCCAGATAAAATTCTCAGATTTTAGAATTATTCCCCTAGATTTTGAGTAATTGAGTCATTTTTCCCCCTTAGGTTAGTCATATAAGTAGAGTGTGTCCCTGTGTCCCTACCCACACCCTTGAGCCAAATCTATCAAAATAAAAACAGTTTCCAAATGACAAACCACCATTAGGCCAGATAAGTAGCTTTCAGGCTTTTTTGGCAGTATGAGATTCAGGAGAGCCATAATACTCAAAGCTATTCATACACATTAAATTATTGGTACCAGCTAAGCAATTCATTTATTTTCTGAAGAAGAAAATAGCCTGTATGGTGGGTTTATTAACACATTCATCCCATCTTTTGTATCACATGCTTTGTTCTAATGGCACACTATTTTATCCAGTAAGCTTTCTATCTGAGAATGTTCAATTTTCACCTTATTTTTAGAGCAAGTAGGTTTAAATATTTCCTGCTTGCGTTGTGAGGGAGTCATCCTTCTGTTGTAAAAAGAATGCCATGTGGAGGAATGGGAACTATGCTTATTTTATGAAGTGGTATAGAACAATGGAATCTGTTTTACAACTACTGTGCTGCATTTAATTATCTTCCATTTTTACTTTAAAAAATTCGATAGTGATGTCACTTCCATTGGCTTCCAAGGCAAGTCAGTAATCATTCTTTGAAGATCAGCCAAATTTCCTTCATGGAGAGCAGATTGACACAAGTGATAGATAAAAACATCTGCCCAAATCAAAGCCATTGTGCAGAAATAGAGTTAATATTCCGGAGACTCACCATACAGACCAAGATGACTGCCATACATCAAAATTAGCAAAGCTGAGTAAGTGAGCTGGGTATTATGCTCACCATAAAATGATCTTTGTAGCGTGTCGCAAAGCATGTTCATGATTCATTGCCAAAAGGGTTGTTGAAGAAAAAGAGCTTTGAATTCTGGGGGGAGAGATCCTAGGGGCGGCTTCATGAAAGAGAAGGATCCAAAGAGGACTTCAAGGGACTGGTGATTTTTTTTCTTTTTTAGGAAGGGGCATTTTGGGGAGGAAGAAGATCATGAGCAAATAAAAGAATGGGAGTGTATCTCCCATTATGATAGGGTTTCTACTCAAAACAGCCCAGGAACAGGGATCAGAGTAAGGAATGCTCGCTTCCAGGCCTGAAAGATTAGTCCCACTCCTGAGAAGACTAACAGTGGAAGAAGAGAAGATTCTGGAATGAGATTGCTGAACAGGTGATTCTCAGGGTTAAATGTTTATATAAAATTAGCCTGGGAAAGCTCACACCCAATCCACGGTGCCTGTTGTGTGAACTGAAGGCTAGAGACACTTCAATAGTGAGGCTGACACAAGGTGTTGAGAGAAAGTCATTTACGATGATAAAGAAAGCAAGAGGAGTACAAATCTGAAGCAGCAGCAAGTGAAGCAAGTTTTTCTTACCATCCCCAGACTGAACACACTCGGCAGCTGCCTCACCAGCAGAGCCTCCAGGCGCTCCCTCACACCTCTCAACCTCTCTTTCTTGGAGCTGCCTTATAATTTCTGATGGAGCGCCCTCAGGACTGAGGGATAAAACTCCTCAGGAAATAGAAAGGAAAGTCCAAATGTGACTGGAGAGTCTCATCTGAGGATTCCTTTTCCCAACTAGGTCCCATAACCTGAGAGGGCCAAGGGCTCTAGCTGATGGAGCAGGAAAACCAATTCAATGGGGTAGAAGCAAACATCCCAAGTCCTCGCAAACTCCTGAAGTCCAGACTCAACAAACTGAGGCCCAGAGAGAGGCAGAAGTCTTAGACTGCTGCAGACCTGCCTCTTCCCAGGAGTGATGTCTGGACTCTCCACCCGAGGAAAGACCATGTTCACTCGTAGGGTAAGCCCTTACCCTACAGGGCATCTCAGGAAAATGTCCATCGCAGCATAGCCCAAAGTCCCCAACACTACATTACAAATACCCTCAAAATAGTGAAAGGCCCTTCCATTATATTTGAGTCTTGGAAATTCCAACAAAGAAACCTCTCAAAGTACTGCTTCCATTAAAAACTCCTCTAATACAATCACACACAAAAAGTGCATTGAAACTCCAAAAGGTGCTATCTTCAACTCCTGGCTAGTCTTGTTTGTTAAGTGAAATAGGCAAACCCTGAGGGACCCAGGAAAGACAGTCCTACTCAAAACTATTCCTCCTCTACATAGCTGCCCCACTAGAAAATACACAGTTAGAGATGGATTCTATTGGGTGAAGCATCATGTTTAGGCATAAAGTCTCCTTAGAATAAACCCAGGAATAGCAGCATCTGAAAGCCACCAACTACAGGACATGAACTTGCTTACCAGATGCCTACTATAGGAGCACAAATCTACAGCAACTGGACCACGGCAAGGGAGCAAGAGAGACCAAAATAATAATAATAATAATAATAATAATAATAGTAATAATAATAATAATATAATAAAGCATGAAGAGTGAGTTCACTAAATAATAATTTGCCTGGGACCAAAGAAAGAAGGAGGTGAGAGTGAGGAGATTGGTTTTTCTAGGAGATTTGCCTGTTACTGAATGTGGCCCTCACCAGAGGAGGTAAAGGTTATTTATTGTTGGCTATCTCCTTGGTGCGGGAGGATCACAGGTACCCATTGCAATTAAATGTAATTTTTTTGTGTGTGTGGTACTGAGGATTGAACCCAGGGGCATTATACCTCTCAGTGACACCCCAGTCCTATTTTATTTTTTATTTTGAAATGGTCTCAGTAAGTTGCAAAGGACCTCACAAGGTTGCTGAGGCAGGCTGCAAACCTGTGATCCTCCTGTCTCAGCCCCCCAAGTAGTGGGATTACAAGCATGTGCCACCAAGCCTGGCCTTAAATCTAATTTTGAATCAACCAAATTAGATAACACAGAAGACTAATATAAAGCAAAGCTCTCAGCGACTGACTGGGTTCCACTTGCCCTACAGGATACAAGGCTTCCAGGAATTGTATCTTTGACACCAAGTCTTGATGTTTCTAAGTCACTCTCTTGATCTTCCTTCTACCTTCTCCCCTCTTAACAGCATCTTTTTTTTAAATTGGGTACACTTTAATTTTACATCATATTGGGGTACAGAGTGTTAGAAAAATACATGCACACACTCTTTAACAGCATCTTAGTGACAAGATTTCCTTGAGATGATGATGTCGAAGTCTCCTTTATAATAGTTTCCTCTTAGCCCAGCGTGGTGGCACACACTTGTAATCCCAGTACTTGGAAGGCTGAGACAGGAGAATAACAGGTTCGCGGCCAGCCTCAACTACTTAGTGAGGCCCTCCACAACTTAGCGAGACCCTGTTTCAAAATAAAGAATAAGCTGGGCGTGGTGGTGCATGCTTGTAATCCCAGTACTTGGGAGACTGAGACCGGAGGATCTGGGTTCACGACCAGCCTCAGCTACTTAACAAAGCCCTCCGCAACTTAATGAGACCCTCTTTCAAAATAAAGATAAAAAATCAGGCTGGGGGTGTAGCTTGGAGGTAGAATGCCTCTAGGTTCAATCCTCAGTACTGCCAAAAGAGAGAGAGAGAGAGAGAGAGAGAGAGAAGGAAGGAAGGAAGGAAGGAGAGAAAGAAAAGGAAAGAAAGAAAGAAAGAAGAAAGAAAGAAAGAAAGAGAAAGAAAGAAAGAAAGAAAAAAGAAAGAAGAAAGGAAAGAAAGAAAGAAAGAAAGAAAGAAAGAAAAAGAGAAAGAAAGAGAGAGAGAGAGAGAGAAAGAAAGAAAGAAAGAAAGAAGAAAGAGAGAGAGAAAGAAAAAAATAGGGCTGGGGTGTAGCTTGGAGGTAGAATGCCCCTGGATTCCATCCCCAGTACTGCAAAAAAATAAGTAAAAATAATAGGGTTTTTTTTTCTGCTTTCTAAGGCCACCATTAGCAATGCCCACAGAAATACATGAAACTTAGAAAAGCTTAAAGCAACATTAAAAATCACATATTGAATTTTTCAGTCACCAGTAATGTTCAGGCATACCTTTGTAAAGAAAGCAGGGATGCTGTTAAAAGCGGGAGGAGAAAAATTGATAATTATCTTCTAACTTCTATTCCCATTGCATGAAAATGAAATTGAGATGGGACTAGAAACAAGAAACAAAACATTTATGATGCCCTGGCAGCAGATTTTCACCATAAATGGCAAGGAAGAAGAGCAGACGAACACAATCTTAGATATTAGATTAGCATCCAATAAAGTTCTCCCGTCACAGGACGAGACCATGGTTCCTGTGTCCAAATAAAGCATAGTTTGTGGAGTTTTGTTCTGCAGTAAAACCCCTCTGTTTTGAAAAAAAAGTGCAGGGTTCACTGTTGATTAAAATTGCTTATTTTTAACACAGCTGGCTCTCTGACTTAAAAAACATTGAATATTCATCAACTACCTTAGGTAATTGAGAGGAAAAATTGTTAAGAATAATAGCAGAGCAACAGTCAAGAGGCAGACATGGTAGTAAAAAAACCAAACCAAAACCAAAAACCCCAAACAAACAATGAAAGCAGGACCTTCGCACCAGAGCCCACACTCCTGGAGACCTTTCTAACCGAAGTAAACAGAGTAAGGAACATGAAAGGGCTTCTAGGAGGAGGGTGCCCACCCTTCTAATCAGCCATGAAGTAGGAATCATAGGAGGAAGTTTCCCTTCCTCCTACCCCCGACACCAGCAGCTTCTCCCTGGGGAGAATCCTCAGTTCCCCTACGCTCAGTCCCTCCCTCCCGCCCTAGGTGATGACTGAGCCAGGAGTCTGGAGTGTGGTTTAGAGGGTGTGATCCTGCCTGGACACATCCAGGAAAGACATTTGGAGTCTCTTGCCCTTCCCAGAAAGGGCTCTTCTTGTAGACCGACTCCACTATTAAAACACCTAATGATACACCAAGCACAGTGGCATATACCTGTAATCCCAGTTCTTGGGAGACTAAGACAGGAGGATCGCAGGTTTGAGACCAATCTCAGCAACTTAGCAAGTCCCTGTTCCAAAATAGAAAACAAAAAGATCTGGGGGTGTAATTCAGAGGTAGAATGCCCGTGGGTTCAATTTCCAGTTTAAAAAAAAAAACCAAACACCTAAATGATATTATATGAATAATATACCTGTGGTAGGCTGAATAATGGCTCCCAAAGATCTAAGGTCCTCATTCCTAGAACCTGTAAATGTTACTTTATTTAGAAGAAGGGGCTTTACAGACATGATTAAGTTAAGGATCCTGAGATGGGGAGTTATCCAAGACTATCTGAGTGCACTGAATACAGCCACAATGGTCTGTAGAAGAGAAAGGCAAAGGGGATTTGACCCATAGAAGAGGACTCAGTGTGACCACTGAGGCAGGGATTGCATTCCCGGAAGGCCAGGGGCTGCCAGAGATGGAAAGCTCTAAGAACAGACTCCCTCTAGAGGAAGTGCTGGCCCCTGACAACTTGATTTCAGCCAGTGATACTGATTTCTGGCTTTTAGCCTCTAGAACTATGAGAGAATAAATTTCCATTGTTTTCAGACACCAGGTTTGTAGTCCTTTATTAAAGCACTCGTGGGAAAGCAAGTAATACCCAGAAAAATGGAAAATGTTAGGAATAGAGAATATTATGGACTGACTTGTGTTCCACTAAAATTCATATGTTAAAGACCTAACCCCAGACCCCGGCGGGCGTGGTGGCGCACGCTTGTAATCCCAGTACTTTGGGAGGCAGAGACTGGAGGATCCGGGTTCGCAGCCAACCTCAGCTCTCTCTCTCTCTCTCTCTCTCTCTCTTTCTCTCTCTCTCTCTACTTAGTGAAGGCCCTCCTCATAAAGTATAAAAAAATAGGGCCGCGTTTGTGGCGTGGAGGTAGAACGCCCCTGGGTTCAATCCCTGGTGCCACAACAACAACAAAAAAAGACCTAACCCCAAAGGTGACTGTATTTGGAGCTAGGGCCTTGAAAGAAGTAATCAAGGTCGAATGACCTCATTAGGGTGGGACCCTAATTGGATAGGACTCATATAAGAAGAGGAGACACCAGAGATACATGCACACAGAAGAAAGGACATGGGGAGACCCAGCAAGAAAGTGGCCATCTAAAAGTCTAGGAGAAAGGCCTTAGGAGAAACCAACCCTGCCGGCACCTCGATCTTGGACTTCCATCCTCCAGCACTGCGAGAAATTGTTTAAGCCACCAAGTCCACTGTATTTGGGTGGCAGTCCTAGCCAATTAATGCGGAGAGTTAACCAAGAAGACCCACTGAAGGATTGGGTTCTTTAGGGAAATAAGGCCAGTATGACCCTGACTCCCTGGACCTCAGTCTCCACTGTAAGAAGAGAAGTTTACCTGCATTAGTGGTGCCCTGGCTGGTGAGTAAGGGGCAACATTCCAGGCAGAAGATTGGCAGGAGCAAGTCTAGCCCCTAACTAACATTTCCAGAAAGCATCTCCTGCTATAAGAGCACAAGAGAAAGATGTATTCCTGTGCTACATGTTCAGGCAGGGTAACTAGTGTCTCATCAGACACAGGTGTGATGCCTGTGCCCACAGGCCAAGTCAGCCTCCTTCAGGAATTGTCGCTCACAATCCATGCTGCTGGGGTAACAGTATGCATGGTGAGAGATTTAAAGAATATGGATGAAAATAAAAGATTTAAAACATATTTTGAGACTTATTTCCAGCTCCAGTAGCATTTGATATGGGTAGAGGCTGGATTTGATCCCTGTCTTCCGGATAACAGCAAAAGAGAAGCAGAAATCTAGGGAGATATTCTTCCAGTAGCTCTCTGTCTAAGAAGAGTTCCTGCCTACATGGATGCCAGGCAAAGTTAAGGCCTCCCCAGAAAGCAGAGGGCAAATCAAAGAGGAGGCCAGAGGGTTCGCTGAGACTGAAGAGTGATACGAGGGATGTTTAAACACCATTCGGGAAAACAGTGGGAAAAGGGACGGCCAGCACACTGGACTGGAGTCCCAGGGGACAGAGATTCCACATCAGGCACACACAGAAAATAATGTCATTGGAACAGGACTGTGGGGAAATGGAAGTACTGCCATGGCTACCCAGGCCCCGCCTACCTGCCACAGATGCCGAGGGCTCCATGCCCTAGTACCCTTGTAAGACATGACACCCAACATTCGCACTGTGGGAGGTCCTGCCCCAGAGCACCTCACCTTGCTGCCCCCTTTGGCCATTTATGGGACAAACGTACAGCTCCTTGGGGGACTTAGCATCCTGGGACCTGAGTGTGGCACAAACAGATGAGGGAGAAGATGTGGCCTTAAAAGGATGCTGAATGTCCCACCAGGTAGGGCATGATTACCCTGGTGTCAGCGGGGGTGGCAGCAGCAGGGGGACATCAAATCCTTCATCTTAGAAAAGGAAATAGTCCTATAGAAAACCATTGTCATGGGCTACGGTAGACAGAGCCATTACAGCAGGCCTTTAAAATTGTGTTGGCTTAAAGGAAAGAATGTGATTTGGATCCTGTAAGCACTTAAGAGTCCTGAACAAGCCTAAACAAACATTTTTAATCAGCATTAGTGCTTTAAGAAAATTTTAATGTGCCACTTAAGAGACATTAATGTACACGTTGGCAAATAAGAAAACAAAACCTGTCACCTTTACCATACATTATCTAAATGTGCTAAAGCAAATGTGTCTCAGAGTCCCTGCCCTGTTAAGCATGCACGCATAATAGGATAGGAAGTCAGCAGCAACTGATTTTATATCCTAATGGTGTTATTGACTACTTCAAGGACAGCCAAACAGTGTTAAGAACAAAGAAATATAAATTATCTTACAACAAAGAGGAACAACATAAAAAATCGACTGTTGTTCTTTCTGGTGTGAAGCAAAAATTGGATCTTAGGCTATCTAAATATTTCCAAATGATATAAAATGTGATTCTAGTTCAATAGCTTCCTAGTCACGATGCAGCCACATAGCCATGAATTACACGTAGCTCTGAAGTTATCTCATCCCACACTGCAGCTGTCACAAGCCACAGGACACTCGATCCATAGGCAAGGAGAGATGCAAAGAGCCAAGTTCCAACCACAGACACTCAAGAGCACCCACACAGCAGGGCGTCCAGAGGTGCGTCCACTCGCACTATCCCTGGCCTCTGGCGTTCTCGGCACACTGTAAGATGATTGGACGCAAGAATGAAGGCAAGTAATCCTGGTTTCCCTTTCTTGTATCAAGTACGTGGCACTCTATAAGTTTCACAGTTCCTAAAGCAAGGAACAAATTCTATTTAATATATAGGCTGCCTGTATGAGAGAAAGAGAGAGAGAGAGAGAGAGAGAGAGAGAGAGAGAGAGAGAGAATATGACAAGCTAAGACTGGAAAATGACCAGAGACAGAGAAAAATGATATCAAAATTACCTGCTTGCAAAGAAGTGGATTGTTACACAGTGTTACAAAGCATAAGTTGACTGTTGAAAATAAGACAACAAAGGGGAACTGCACAAATCTAAAGAGAGATAGGCGACACCATAACTAAGCAAGAGTGACACCCAAAAAGAAAATAAGGTGACACCAAGCAGGGCCATCCCTACTGTGTGTGTGTCCCTGGCATATATTATTTTTGCAGGGTTTCTGTCTATATAAGTAATTCATTTTTAAATGTTCTACAAAATTCATGGGTCCATGTGAGACATGGGATTTTTCAATGAGGTTTTAGAATAATGGATAAAGAGGAGGTATTTTCAGCTGGGCATGGTGGCACAATGCCTATATCCTAGTACTTGGGAACTTGAGACAGGTGGATCACAGGTTCAAGACCAACCTGAGCACCTTAGTGAGATTCTCAGAAACCTAACAAGACCTGTTTCAAAGTAAAACAAACAAAAACAGGGGGTGGGTTGGAGATAGAATGCCTCTGGATTGAATACCCAGCATCACATACACACACACACACACACACACACACACACACACACACACGAGGTGTTTTCGTATTTGTTTATTTTCCAGTTGGTATAAGTGATGATTATTGGATTATTCACAGTGTCTAGGCACCCTTGTTTCCTGTGCAGGTATCCAAACCGACTCTTTGTGTTCTTTATTGTTAGATGTGCTAATATGACATTACTTGCTGGGAGAAAAAAAAATTAGCAATACTGCTAATACTCCCAATGCTGTGGCTCTTTAGAATGTGTTCCTAGTGGAACCACATCTCTTTCCTGGCCTCTGCTTTTCCCTAACGCCATTCACTTACTCCTGGTGATATCATCACTCCTAATGCCGCTGCATCCATCCTGCCACTCAGGAACCCCGGCTTCTAGTGACTCTCAAGGGTCCTTACTGTACCTTGTGGACAATGACACAAAAGCAAGTTTGCCCAGAATATGCAGGGAAATGTGAGTGTTCATTCAGTTTCTGATCTTGTTAAGTTCACTGTCTGGATTTTACAGCATAAACATAGCACAGCACATTTTCTGACCCTGTCTTCTCTTGAACTCCTTAGAGTAATCGCTGCCTTCCTGGAATGTGCTTTCTTTCAACAGTGACAGCGACCCCTGCCTTCCACGCATCACCTCCAGTGGGGAGGGCTCATAAGTAGAAAAAGAAGAGCGGCCCCATCTGTGCAAGGAACGTCCATCTCTCAGCAACACAGCTCACTCATGGCGACCTAAATGTCAGCACACTGAGTGGAGGCAGGAGACAGCATCAATCAGAGAGTTGGCTGGTGTTGCAGGGCAAAAATCTGGAAAGCTCTGTGAGGACGACGACATGGCCACCTCTGGAGACTTCTCAGGGAGGGGTCTGACCATCCTGGTGCAGTGATGGGAGACGACAGGGAAAGGACATGTGACACCATCTTCACTGCCCTGGGTGCCATAGACTGGAAGCTGCCAGTATCAGAACACGGAGGGGAGACAGCAGATGCACAGACCCCACATGCGACCCCAGCCCAGGGGTTGGCAGTAAACCATGGGCACCCCAGAGCCCTGAGCTTGTGGGTCCCATGTGAGTGAGAGGCATCGGTCTTTGCACTTGTGTGGTGGCTTCATCTCATACAAGCTCCACAGAGAAAGACTGGGTTAACCTGAGGAGCCACTGCTTGTCAGACCAGCCTCCTCGGATCACAGCCAGGCCAGGAACCCCAGAACAATCCCAGAGACAGGAGTCCTGGAGCTCTTCAGGGTCAACTTCACATGAGCAGTGGGGAGTAGAGATCAAAGTGTACCGCAAAGAGGAGAAACCGAGCCCAGGGACAGCAAGGATACTCGTCCCAGTGTCTGGATATCACTGTCACATAGGCTGTCCCCAGGGAACTTTGAAAATGTTGAAGAAGTCATTCTAAAGCACAGGGGTCCCTGAGGTGAGTTGCAGGGACTGAGACAATCTGGGAAAGTCTTAGACAGATGTCCTGTAGTGACATCAAGGATGACCAGCCACCTGTATTACCAACCCTAAGAGTTACAGAGATCAAAGACACAGGGCAGTTAGCAAAATGTCTAATACGCAGCTACCAAGTGATAGAGGCTGATCTGAACCCAATGGCCTGACTCTAAGACCTGAGTTCCCTGTTGTGACATAATCTAAGAAGTTTATAGACTTCATACCTAGGCAGACCTGGGTTTGAATCACCATCTTGACAATTTCCAGTCTGTGATCTTGGGGTAAAGCAGAGATAATAGTACCTACTTGGTAGGATTGTTTTGCAGGGATCAGTCAGTGGTAAATTCCTTAGAGTTTATAGTCCGTACGGTCTCTGATACAACCACTCAGTTCTCTAGAATGACAGTAAATATGGATGATGTATAAATGAAAGAGTGTAGCTGTGTTCCAAGAAAACTCTGTACAAAACTGACGGTGAACTGAGTTTGGCCCATAGGCCTTACTTTGCCACTACTTGTTTTGAGAATTAACTCAAATAATGACCCCCAAAAAAGTATTATAAGTTGTCTTCCCGTGGGAAACATTCAATAAATATTAGTCATTATTATTATTAAACCAGCAAAACGACTACATTTTAAACTTGTTTGTTTAAGGTTCTAGTGGGCCTACATTTTAAAGTTTCATTATTTTATAGTTACATTGTACATACAGGAGGGAAAAATGGGTGAAAAAATGTTTCATTACTTGAATTCTTCTTTACTGTGGTTCTTTAAAACTTCTTTTTACAAGTATTAGAGTTTTCCACTGGAAACTGTCATTATCTTCCTCCCCATGGTTTGGTATGAGAGACAAGGAATTCCCCCTCCGCCTAAGCGAGTTTCAGTCGATCTTGGCCCATGACATCACCGTTGAGTGATGTGGATCACCCCCACTTGGCTTATCCCAAGGGAAACTTCCTCATCTGCCACTCACCACTGGTGTGGTTTTGGCATCATAGGAAGTAGAGAATAAAGCTCATTCAAGGCAGAGCTCAGCCCAAGGAATGCACTTTACACCAAAGACCAGATGGATTACCTGCACCAAGAAGAGAAGGACTTTAAATGACTAGACATGGTTTATGCATTGATCTCATACCTAATACAGTTGGGAACATTGTACACAATTAGGGAAGTGAGAAAAAATGGAAAACTCCAAGTTGATATTGCTGGACCAAGAGATACCATGGATCACCTTGTAGCAAGGGGCCTGCACTCCGGCTTTTGCAAGCATAATTTTAGAAAAACATCGTAAAAATGAAGTAATGAAACTCTCTGATTTAAACAATTTTTAAAACTCTTTCTTGGGTTCTAAAAACTCATCGCATGGCCATTTGGGGAAGTAGACAGCAGATTTGGCTATACATTTAGCACAGTGGCCTCTGTTCTCCCTGTACCCCCCCCCAGCACACTATCAGTTGTCCTTTTTTATTATTTTTGGTACTAGGAATTGAACCCAGGGACATTCTACCTCTGAGCTACATCCACAACCCTTTTTATCTTGAAACAAGGTCTCACTAAGTTGCTGAAGGTTTTGCTAAGTTGCTGAGACTGGCCTTGAACCTGTGATCCTCCGGTCTCAGCCTCCCAAGTACCGGAAATTCAGGTATGTGCCACCATGCAGGCTTATTAGGTGTCCTTAAGGGTAATAAGAGTCAACTATCCAAATATATTTCTATCTTGTTCAGGCAGCAGGTGGGAGAAAATGAGCAAAGCCCACCGGAGCTAGAGACCCCAGTTCCAGCCCTGCCAAGAGTGTTTTATTTAAGTAGAATACTTAAGTTTTCTGAGCCTCAGTTTACTTTTCAGTAAATTGAGGTGGTGAGATTGCCTGCTTCACAGAGATGAACAGTATAATATATGCAAAAGGAAAGACATAAATATTTTTCTGGTTTTTTTTTTTTTGCAGTACCGGGGATTGAACGCAGGGGCGTTCTACCTCTGCGCTACGCCCCCGGCCCTATTTTTTATACTTTATTTTGA
>PVJS01016121.1:0-37927 GCA_004027185.1 Glis glis
GATGTCTGCTGTCACCACTCCTTTTCAATATAGTACTTGAGACTCTAGCCAGAGCAATAAGGCAAGAGAAGGAAATAAAAGGAGTACAAATAGGAAAAGAGGAACTGAAACTATCTCTATTTGCAGATGACATGATATTATACTTAGAAGATCCAACAAACTCAACTAAAAGGCTCATAGAACTGATCAACAAATTCAGAAAAGTGTTGATACAAAATCAATCTTAAAAAATCAGAAGCTTTTCTGTATGCCAACCATAAATCCACTGACAAAGAAATCCAGAAGACATTTCCACTCACGATATCCCCCAAAACAATAAAATACTTGGGAATAAACCTAACCGAGGAGGTAAAAGACCTCTACAAGGAAAACTATAAAACATTGAATAAAAAAATTGAAGAGGATCTTAGAAGATGGAAAGATCTCCCATGCTCTTGGGTAGGCAGAATAAATATCATCAAAATGTCCATTCTTTCAAAAGTGATCTACAGATTCAATACAATACCCATTAAATTACCCAAGTCATTCTTCACTGACATAGGAAAATCTGTCCTTAAATTCCTTTGGAACAACAAAAAACCCAGAATAGCCAAATTAGTTCTCAGCAACAAGAACCATGCAGGAGGCATCACAATACCTGACTTCAAACTATACTACAAAGCCATAGTAATAAAAACAGCATGGTATTGGCACAAAAGCAGACACATAGACCTATGGAGCAGAATAGAAGGCTCTGAAACAAACCCACACACCTACAGCCAATTGATTTTTGACAAAGGTGCTAAAAACACCCACTGGAAAAATGATAGCCTCTTCAACAAATGGTGCTGGCAGAACTGGCTAACCATATGCAGAAAAGTAGAAATAAACCCCATTTTCTCACCTTATACAAGAGTCAATTCAAGATGGATCAAAGACCTAGAAATCAGACCAGAGACCTTGCAGCTACTCGAAGAGGGCATAGGACCAACACTTCAACACATAGGCACAGGTAAAGACTTCCTCAACAAGACCCCAGTGGCACAGGAAACTAAAATGAGGATCAATACATGGGGTTGCATTAAACTAAAGAGCTTTTGTGCAGCAAAGGAAACAATCAAGAACCTCATCAGAGAGCCGACAGAATGGGAGAAGATTTTTGCCAGCTACTTCCTCAGATAAAGGACTCATATCTAGAATATACAGAGAACTTAAAAATGTATCAAAATGTATAATTACAATGCACCAATAAATGAATAAAAAAACCAAAATTTAAAAATAAATAAATAAGCCAGGCATGATGGCGCACACTTGTAATCCCAGTACTTGGGAGGCCGAGACCGGAGGATCACAGGTTCACAGCCAGCCTCAGCTACTTAGTGAGGCCCTCCGCAACTTATTGAGACCCTGTTTCAAAATAAAGAATAAAAAATAATGTAGCTTGGAGGTAGAATGCCCCAGAGTTCAATCCCCAGTACCACAAATAAATAAATAAATATAAATAAATAAGGCTGCTGGGGGTGTAGCTCAGAGGTACAATAGCTCTGGGTTCAATCCCCAATACTCCGCCCCCAAATGCCAAGCATGGTGGCACACACCTGTAATCCCAGCTACTTAGGAGACTGAGGCCAGAGGATCACAATTTCAAGGCCAGCCTGGCAATTTAGGGAAGCCCTGTCTCAGAATAAAATTTAGAGGAATAGGGATATAGCTTAGTGATAGAGCAAATTTGCACTTGGTTAGCATGTGCAAATCCCTGGGTTCAATCTCCAATACCACAAGAAAAAGAAGAAACACCTTTTAAAAAAAAGGTACTCTAATCTATTCCAAGGTTTTTATACCAAGTAGTATTTTGCTTATACTTTTACTTTTAATAATTCTTTTGTTGTGCCTGAAAGTATAGTTGGTCACACCTTCTTTCTGCTTCAATGTACTGAAATCTCTTTGAAGAAATGTTGCTGCAGCTACTTTTGTTCCATTGTGCTTAGCACATACCTGGTGCTCAAAAATTAAGTGGAATCTAAGAAACATGAGTTTCTAGCTTGTATTTTAAAACTTCCAAAGAAAAGAATCAGAGACACATTTGAAAAAGAAGCGAAAATGGGCTTAAGATCATTTATGTTAGAGTTGAAGTCCACCACCTCTCTTTCCTCCCTCCTGTTCCCTCCTCCTTCATTCCTTGGTGGGGCCTTGTTATGATTGAGACCTGGGGCTGGTCTCAATCTCCTGAGTTCAAATGATCCCCCCACCTCAGCCTCCCAAGTAGCTGGGACTATAAATGAGCGCCATGGCACCAAACTCATTACCTCAATTTCTGTTCTTCACAAAACGAAAGAACTTGCTGATGGTCTAATGTTGACTATTCTAAGGAGACCCCTTGGCTTGGTATCCTGAGTCTATCCATTGCTGCCTGTATGACCACGAGCAAGTCATTAAACTTCTTTAAGACCCATTGTCTCATCTCTAAGATGGTGATAGTCATAGTTACCTCCCTCATATTATTTTTCCTAAGGATTAAGCTTGATACAAATATAAATATTTAGCACAGTCTCTGAAAAACATTTGCCCATTGAATGTTGGTGCTCATCATCATTACCATGAGCAGCAGCAATGATACTGTCCAGCTAGGTTACCGTAGTCAATCATTTCAGGTATCTGAGCAACATTACTAATTCCCTTCTACTTCATCAAACTTGGATCAATCCAACTTCCCCCCCTTTATCTTGCCATTTGCCCTTTGAGAGCTCTTAATCCTACCCTTAACATTGTACTGGAAGTTCCAGTCAAAGATACTAACACAAAAGAACTATGTTTTGGAAAGGCAGAGAAAAACATTGGCATAATCAATGGGTTTGATAATCTATATTCAAAATCTAATTTAATGTAAACAATCTATTAAGTAGACATCCAATAAGATACTTTAGCAAAGTTGTCGGATATAAGACAAAAATATAAAAATCAACAGTATTTTTATAGAGCAGCCATAGGCAAATACAAAATAAAATAGTACCCCTAAAAAGAGAGAGGGGGGGAGGGAGGGGGAGAAAGAGAGAGAGAGAGAGAGAGAGAGAGAGAGAGAGAGAGAGAGACTACTTATAACAGTAACAAAACCTTAAAACCTTTTAGGTGTCCGTGACTTTCACTGTTACAGAAGAGCAGACTGAATGACAAGATAGGACAAATGTGTCGACAGCAAGTGCAATGGTCTGAATGTTAGTGTCCCACCTCCCACCCCAATTCACATGTCCAAATCCTAACCCCCAAGGTGATATGATTAGGATGCAGGACCTATGAAAAGTGATTAGGTAATAGGGATGGAGCCTCATGAATGGAATTAGTGCCCTTATAACAGAGGCCCCTCTAAGAGAGACCCCTGTTCCTTCTCCACCATGTGAGGACACAGAACGAGAAGGCAACCACTTAGACTGAGTCTGCTGGCACCTTGCTCTTGAGCTTCCCAGTCTCCAGAACTGTAAGAAATAAATTTCTGTTGTTTATAAGTGACACAATCTATGTTATGTGGTTATAGCAGCTCCAATGAACTAAGACAGGAAGACACTATTATTTGGATATTAGTTCTTTCAAATTGTTCTACAAATTATGTCAATTTCTGACCAAATCACAAAAGGTTTCTTTGAGGGGGGGTAGTTGATTGAAGAAGTGATTTGATTTTCATATGGAAGAGTAAAGGTGCAAGATTAGACATGATAATTAGAAAAAGAAATAAGAAATGGAGAGTTGCCCTACCCAATGTTATAAGCACATAATTGATCAAGAATTCGGTGGGTACAGGGACAGATGAAAAATAGATCTGTGCAGAAGGATATACATCCCAGAAGCCTACTTGAGCTCATATGGAACTTGGTATATGATGGCAGGCATTAAAATTAAAATTCAGTGCCAGGTGTGGTAGCACATACCTGTAACCCCGTATTTGGAAGGTTGAGACAGAAGGATCACAGGTTGGAGACCAGCCTCAGCAACTTAGCAAGGCTCTCAACAATCTAGTGAGATCCTGTTTCAAAACAAAAACTAAAAAGGGCTGGGGGTATAGAACAGAGGTAGAACTTACCTCGGTTCAATCCTCAGTGCCACAAAAAATAAACAAATAAAAATAAAATTAAAATTCAGCAATAAAAGAGGAAAATGGATTATAAGTGATTTGGGGATATTTGTTTCTGGACATGAATACAAAATAAATTAGACTATTTTTTTCATACCATACATAAAAACAAACTCCAAAATTATGTAAAGACCTAAATGTGAGAAAATAACTTGAAAAATATCAAAACTCTTAGAAAATATCCTTATTACATCAGGACAAGAAAGGATTTATTCTATAAGACACAAAATACAAGATGATAAAAATCTGATAAACTCTAGCCATATAGAAACATACATCTTCTCTACAATAAAATACTGCAATGTTAAAAGTACCTAAGAGAAAATATGTGTTAACATATATAACAAATGGTAATATTTAGAATATATAAAATCATTTAGAAAAAGATATAAAGGAGAAAAATGGGCAAGCATGTGAACAGGAAATTCATTAAACAAGAACTCCAAATGCCAAACGTGTGAAAAAATGCTCAATCTTACTTGTAATCAGGCAGTAAAAACAATGGAGATAAACCTTTTGTCATTACCAGAGTGGCAAAAATTTAAAACATATGGCCATATCAAGTATTGGTGACAATAAGGAGAAACTGGAAATTCCATATCTTCCTGGAGGAAGTATAAGTTGTCAGTCCATTTCAAAGGGTACTCTATCAAAATCTAATAAAGTTAAAAGTGTACAGAACCTATAACCTAATAATTATACTTCCAGATTTAGACCTCAGAGACATTCTAGCACATGGCAATAAAGATATATACAATGACATATATTTATAGCATTGTCTCTAAAGGTCAAAATATAGAGTATAACATGGGAAGGTCTTAAAAACATAATGTTCATCTACCAATGACAATTAAATTATTACTTATATAAAGAAACAGGAGATTCAGTTGCAGCTGAAAGAGATAAAGGATCTATGCAAAACATATCTACACAAAAGCTAGATATATTCATAATTTAATCATATAATTTGATACGACAACTTATAAAATGGCATATTCAGAGTAGTGAAAGAATGTCAGAAAAGGAAACTAATGAGATAAGATATTTTATATTAGAACAAAAATGTAACAGACTTTAATGAAATTGAATTTAAAGGTAAAATAAACTTCATGAAGTACACATGAACTTCAAAAATATTTTTCTTAGCTCTGTTATTAAGTAGCCTGAAAAAATATCACCCTGTGAATCCTTAGTTCTAATGAGTAACAATTCAGTGTGCACTGTTAGTGTCTAAATTTTGGCTTCTATATTCCAGGGACACAGGACTCCTTAATGAGTAATTAATTCCCTGTCATGAGATAGGAAAAGAAATTTGTATTTGAAATATGTAGTTGTTATTAGAGAGTGAGAGTGCTTTCAAAGATATCTGGGAGCAGTATTATAAAGGTTAAAAATGCCTCCTGAGTTTGTGACAATCAGAGAACCAAAAAAAAAAAGAAAATAATATTCAGGCATGGTGGCCCACCCCTGTAATCCCAGTACTTGGGAGGCTGAGACAGGAGGATCACAGGTTCGAGGACAGCTTCAACAAGTAGTGAGACTCTCATCAACCTAGCAATACCTTGTTTCCAAATAAGAAATAAAATGGGGCTGGGGGTATAGCTCGAAGGTAGAATGCCTCTGGGTTCAATCCCCAGTACCACACACACATACACACACACATACACACACACACACACACACACACACACACAAAATAACCATATTAAAGATCATGAGTTTAAAATATTTTCAAAGTAGGACAATCACATGAGATACGTGGAAGCAAAGGCATGTATGGATTTCCACTGATGTCTACAGAAAACAGACATATCAATGGGTGCTTAGCATACTGTATTTTATTTGCATTGTTTCATTAAAAAATCAGATGGTAAATATTTAAGAAGGATACTGTGGTAAAAGGGTGTGTAAGATGCTGGAGAAAGGATAGCATTTTCAACAAATGGTGTTGGAAAAACTGGATTCCATATGTAGAAAAATAAAATTAGACCCATATCTGTCACCCTGCACAAAAATCAACTCAAGATGGATTAAAGATCTAGAAATTAAACCAGAAACTTTGAAACTACTAGAAGAAAGCATAGAACTAACTCTTCAACATATAGGCACTGGTAGAGACATCCTCAACAAGACCCCTAAAATTTCAAAAATAACATTGAGAATTGATAAATGGTATGCCATTAAATTAAAAATCTTTTGTACAGTGAGGGATACAACCAAGAATCTGAAGAGGGAGCCTACATATTGGGAAAAAATCTTTGCCAGCTACTCCTCTGATAGAGGGCAAAAATCTACAATACATAAAGAACTAAAAAAAACCCTTAATACCAAGAAGACTAAATAACCCAGTTAAAAATGGGCAATTGAACTGAATGCATACTTCACAAAAGAAAAAACACAAATGGTCAACAAATATATGGAAAAATGTTCCACACATCATTAGCAGTCAGGGAGATGCAAATCAAAACTACCCTGAGATTCCATCTAATTCTAATTAGAATGGAAATCATTAAGAATACAAACAATAATAAATGCCTGCAAAGATATGGGGAAATAGGACTCTTTTTTTTTTAAATGCTGAGGTTGGCCTCAAACCTGCAATCCTCCTGTCTCAGCCTCCCAAGTACTGGGATTATAGGTGTGTACCACCATGCCCAGTTGGAACTCTTATACACTGTTAGGATTGTAAATTAGTACAACCACTATAGAGATCAGTATGGAGATTCCTTAAAAGACTAGGAATGGAACCACCATATGATCCAGGCATATCACTCCTCAATATCTTTCCAAAATGATTAAAGTCAGAACACTGTAGTAGTCCATACATACCCATGTTTATAGCAGCACAATTCACAATAGTCAAATTATGAAACCAACCCAGGTGTCCATCAAAAGATGAATGGATAACGAGAATGTGGTGTGTACACAATGGAATTTTACTCAGCCGTAAAGAAGAACAAAATTATGTCATTTTAGAATATCATGTTAAGTGAGATCAGCCAGTCTCAGAAAGTCAAGGGTCACATGTTTTCTCTCATATGTGAAAGCTAGAAAGAAAATGGGAAACATAAGGGACTCTGGATGCATGTGGAGAGACCAGTAGAATAGTGGAAGGGGATTGGGGGAGGGAGGTGGGAAGAGGAAAAACAAGGATTGAGGAAGGAAACAGTTCAAATAAGTTTATGTCCATACATGAAGGTATTACTATCAATCTTACTAACATGTATGGGAAAAGAAAAAGGGAGAGTAGGGTGGGATCCAGAGGGAAATATACCAAGTGATGTGTGCATGTATGTTTGTACCACTTTGAATCATTGCAATGCATCCACAAAAGAATTTTTTAAAAAAGGTGTGTATGAGATGTAAAAAAGAAAAGGGGAAAGCGTGACAACTGAGGAATGCCCATGGGATAGTCTGGTCTTTCTCTCCAAAAGACCAATGGACACAGCAGCAGATGGTACTGTGAAAACATCCCGTCCTGATAATCTGCCATATGACAAAATACACCCAGGTTCCTGTGTTCTAGTCAAACCTCTGGTTAATAATCTGAACCTATAAACATACCAGGGACTTAATTCTACAATCTGTACATTTAATCTCACAGCCACTTTGAGATGTTTCCATGGCAAATGATTTGGACAGTTGAAGGGATGACAGATGATGCACAAAACAAAGAAATGAGACAAACGCCTCATGTTAATGCTTTGTATTAAGTACAAGTATAATAATGATTTGGAATCATTTTGTTTGTATTTGTGCATGTGCTTTTAAAGAGAGGTATTTAAAGAATTGTCACAAAGGGAGATTTTTATTAAAATACATAGAATGATTTAACTTAACTTTTAAGCCTATGTTTAAGTGCTCAAGGCAATCTGATTTATTAGAACTATTTATTTAGATTTGTTGAATTTACAAGCAGTGTTTGGGTGATTAGAAAGATTTCATTGTTCTTGTTCTTATTTGAAAGTTTGCCTCCTGGGTGGTTGAAGTGGTAGAATTAGATATATCAAATTTGTGGTTTTAATTAAAAGTGTTTAAGAAAGAAATTGGTCAAATTTTCTGTAAATATTTTCAAACACTTGGGGGATTTTAATCTATTAAATACATAAATTGAATATTAATTCAGGAACAATTAAAAATTATTAATTTATTCATGAAATTGCTAATTTTGAAAAATAAGACTTATAAATTTACTTTGGATCTCTTAAAAACTAGGCTTTAAAATTAAACTCTGAAATGATATATTAATTTAAAAACTAATAATTAACTATAGATAATCTTTTCTGCCTAAAAAAAGCTATGACATCAAAAGGGCAATTGATTGAGTTAACTAGAAAAAGTAAAGTAAGCTACAGAAAATAATATACCATATGATATAATTTTTGTAAATGAAGAAAAGTAACACAAATAATTCTGTACATTATATATGCATATTACCAAATAAAGAGTAATAAAAACATAAAAATATGAACTGATCTGGGTATAGCAGACATATTTTACTTGAAATTTAATTTGTCAAGAAATCTCAAATAACCATGATGGAAGTATCTGATTATTGGTAGCAGACACATTGGTGATTATTATATTATTCATCATATTTTAAATTTTTATCAATTAATTTATCTCTAATATAAAGATTTAAATAAAAATACATGAAGAATCTAAGGGACCATTAGAAATAGTGAACTGAACATAGACTTGGTCAATTTAAGTTGATTAACTATGAAGATGATAGCTGAGTATTAAAATTATATAATAAAACATTTTCATTTAAAACAAAACAATGTACGAATGGAAAAACTTCTGCCAAGATGTCTCACACATTATGAATGATGAGCAAACAGAATGACAACTTGACATTTATTGTATTATTTCAAGTGAAATGAACTAAATGATGTATATTTAAGGAAAATAGTGGCTGGTGATGAAATATGTTGTTTCCAATAAAACTTGGAAATAAACCCTAAAAGTCTGCACTGAGAACTCCAACAGGGAGAAAACTTTACTTGCCAAAATCTAAGTGAAACAAATATTGATTTATTCCTGTGAAATCAATGATATTACTCATGGAGAATTCATATTTTGAGTAAAATACTCAATCAAATTTATTGTGGAGAAATGACAGCACATCTGAGCCATTCTGTATAAAAGGAAGCCGAGGGATTGTGACAGTTGCTGACTTCACTTTGATGATATCACAATGGACTTTCTTTAAGGGTTTTGAGTAAGATTGGATTAACTGCTTTATTCATCAGCTGTGTGCATAAAACAAAGTTCCAAGTGCCTTCAGGCTGCTTCTAAAAACGAAATTCATCTTTACCAAAGATTTTCCACCAGTGAAGATAATCAAAGGGAATTCACTATCAACTTTGCAGGCAATTCCAGAGCCCGATTCCTGAAGTATTTTCATTAATGGCAATGTTACTGGAAGAAATGTATATAGCATTATTTAAAGAAAAGAATATTTGACTGTAAACTCGGCTATGCTTTTTTGAGAAATGTGTCTTTCTATTCTGTACATATGTAATCATTTTATTTTATTTTTGGTGATTTTTAAAAACAGATATTTCAGGGGAGTGTCTAACAACAGAGCACACAGACTACGGGTGGAGTTCTTGTTCTGCGGTTCAGTGTATTGAACTGGGTTCTTTGCATCTGAGGGACTCACACTCCCGTGGGCTGTGAGGAATGAGGATGGTGTGCAGTCCCAGCACAGTCCCTGGCTCATGGCAGCTGCTCCATAAAATGTGGCCATTATGATTATGAGTGTTATTATTCATGTTATTGTTATTCATTTGACAAAAGGCCTGTTAATTCTTTTCCTTCTCATTATATCACTTCTATTAGTCTTGAGAAAGAATAGGGTTTTTTTGGTTTGGTTTTAGTGATTTCAGTGGTTGAAGTGAAAATGAATTTTCTTGGAAAATCTCATTGTGCAGTTATTAAATCATTTGCAATAAATATTTATGTTGATAGATCAACTAGGCCCCACAACTATATTTCCCACCGTTTCTACAAATTTACTGCCTTGTTTACTCTAAGAAATTCAGTGCATATTTATTTCTTCCAGGTAGATAAATGAATCCACTTTACAAAAATTTCCTAAGGAAATAAATAATACAGTATCTATCTTATCTAACCAGTTTGGTAAAATTATTCACAATATGTTTTCCAGAACACTAAACCCATGATATTCCTTTATTTTCCCACTCTGAATATAGCAGAAACAATTTTTTTTACCTTTGGTACTGGGGATTGAACCCACGGATGTTCTACCTCTGAGCTACACTCCCAGTCCTATTTTATTATTTTGTTTTGAAATAGGGTCTTATTAACTAAACTGCTGAGGGCCTTGCTAAATTGCTAAACTGCTGAGTCTATATGTTACTAGGTGTCATAGTTTGTATAAACTTTTCCCAACTTTTTTGTCAACATACCTGCTGTCATTAAAGTTTTGTTAAAAAAATATATATATATATAGTTACAATTCTTCACAGGGAAGGGGAGAATTTAAATATGTAAGTATGTGCCTATTAAATCGCTGTCTTAGAATGTTTCTGGTCTGAGGGAACTTCTTCACTCATACCATCATCTAGGAAGCAAAAAATGTTTTTCTAGATTATTTTTAATGTACTAAATACACTGTTCTCCTGTTGAGATGCTCTGGAAATGTAATTAAATACTAAAATGGCTACTAATATGATTATGTAGAAAGTACAGCTAGGCTTTTCTAAGCCAGTTAAAACCACTGGGCTGGCTGCTTTACTCAGTAATAAATCACATCTGATATCTGGAAGCAGAAACACCATGTAAGCATTTCTGCTCTTTCCCTGTCCATAAAAGGTTGGAGGATTGTATTAGAGTAAGCTTTTTGATGAAGCCAAATGAAATCTCACCCAGGCCGTACAGGTACCTGCAGAACTGCTTCATTTAGGGGGGTTTGAGGTTTTGTGAAATCAATGATATATTTTAGCAAGGACATACTGTGTTTGTGGCAAGCATAGCATATACTCACAAACTACAATAATGACTCTTAAATTACTGGAGGTGAAGCACATATCTTATAAATTCTAATAAGTAAATAGAACTAAAAACATTAAGCTTGAATACATAATCTTTGATCAGTACATTTTGCTTTAGTTTTTGTAATATCAGTGCCAGAGAGAAAAGGATCTGACTATAAGTGCATAGGAAAATGATCTGACTATAAACTCACTATTGAGAATGAAAACCAGATCTCATTGATTCCAAAGAAAGTGAAGGAAGGTTTAGATTAATAAGAAAGAAGATGCTTCCTCTAAGTGTAGAAGATGTTTGAATGTCTCTAAGAAAAAAATGAGCACTCTTATTTCTGGAGACTTCCAGGGCAAAAAAATCATACTTTTTTCCTGATCATATTTTAGCAGAAAAGCTTTCTGGTAAGTCTACAAGGAATATATGGGCTTGCCAATACTTTCATGAATAAATGGTTCTACAGAAAAATAATTTAGTGTAAGAGATCAACACAATTTAAAAATTTTCCCCCAATTTTTTATCATAGAATATATAATTTGATAATATTATTATATAATTAGTATATTAGTATTAGTATTAATATATTATGTTGGTATTAATATAATTAATATTCATCAGAAAGGGCAGTAATGATGAGTATTTCATTAGGGTCTCTTTGAACATAGATTCCCCCTCCCCATTTTGCACAAATTGGAAAATGGAAACATTTCTTCACTGTAAAGCAGTAGAGCAAAGGCCCTGGGGCACATGGCCTGGATTCGAATGCTAGCTCTATCAATCACTAGTTGTGTGGCCTTAATCTAGTTACTTAACCATATGAGGCTATACAAGAGGGAAAACAAGACCAGCCTAACAGAGTTTTTGAGAATAGTCAATGAAACAACACAGGTAAAGATCTCATGAAAATATCTGGCATGAGAAATTATTCACAGATTAGTTATTATTACTACTCCAGAGCAGTAGTTCCCAACATTTTGTCTTTGATAAAACTCACAAGACAGAAAATGTCCACATGTATAGCATAATTTTGGTTCATTTCTACAGAGTAGCCTTCCTTACTCCATGACAAATATAATTTTGGAATGCAAATAAGCATGAGTGACATTATTATAGAGATAACTCTGGATCTGTTTCGGCTTAAAATAAATAATTTAAAAATTTTAGCATTTAATTTTAGTAGCAAGCTAGCAACATATGTGACAGTAGATCATGATTTGGAACTCACTGATTGTGGAAAGCGCTTCTTTTAAGTAGCCAGGGAAGGGAAGGGAGAGAGGTACATGGTGAAACAGAAGCTATAGGTTTGGATAAAATAAAATTAATTCCTTTCTATCCAACCATGCAGCCATCTATTTGTCCATCCTTCTATCCATCAGGTATTTATTGAAAATCTACTTGGAATTGCAAAGACTGAAGAGGCTTGCATCCTTCCGTGGAGGCCTAGGTTTGTTTATTTGTTTGGCCACTGTTCTTTGTTTTTATTTTTGATTTTTTTTAGGGGAGATTTCCATTCTGACAGGAGGGAGGGAAGATTAAAATTTCTCCCACTACTCTCAGAATCAACATTTATTTCTTTAATGCTCTGTCTGAGGGAAAAAGTAAGGCAGCAGATGAATGCCCGGCCAATCCCAGAGGCTGCATCGGTGCACAGAATCCCTGGACTCAGAGGAGTGGGGCAAAGAGGGAGAGGCAAGTTCATTTACAGAATCATGATACATTCCATGGAACCTGAGATAGTTCCTTTGATTTCACTATGGCTTTTTCTATTCTGTATTTAGTGAATCAACAAAATGGCTTTTAGTTTACATTTAGGTTAACATTTTATTTTAAATGGCAAGCATAACTTAGACTATTTTTGTTTCATTTTGCCAGTTATTACCACAGGGGAGTTATACTCGAGTAAAATAAATCTTTCACTTTAGTGAGTAGCTATTTCTTAACCAAATGATTCCAAAACATTTGTTTATTTAACAGATTTAATGACGAGGGAGTTGGCAGCCATATCATAACAGCATTTACCATATAAATATGTAAATATATTACAAAGAGAGAAAAACAACAGGAAAACATAACGGCTAGAAATCTTCTATTTGTTTCCCAGAATTTCCTTCCAGGTTTGCAGAATCCTATTCAGAAGACATTACATGGTCAAAACAAAAAATTAGACGTCAAACTAAAGAGGCAATACATACTTAAACGACCTCTTCTTCTGAATAAAAAATAATTTAATGACGAAGTCCTCCTCTTGTGGCTGAAGCTATCTATCTATCAAATGCAGATGACAGTTCTTGTCTCAAAAATGTGTGGTGATGACAAGGGTACAGTGTGCAGAACACTTAGGCTGGGGCACAGAGGTTGCTCCTCCACAGTGACTATAACTGTGAGAAGCATGAGTCAGTCCACTTCTGGACCTGTGTGTGGATTCTTGGGGGACCTACCTGAAATCTAGTGAACAGGAACTTTTCAAGGTATTGCTCTCAAGTGGTTAAAACTTAAAAGGAAAAGTCAACATAAGAGAAAACTGCAGCAGCAGAGAAATGACCATCATAATTTTTCTATTGAGTATTTGGCTTTTATGATAATATAAATAAGAAATATGTACCCCTATGTCATTTGTATTTTCTATAATTTTTTTCATGGGTATAAAATTTCTACCTGGTTACATATTAGATGAAAGGGCATTCACAGAGGTAATATAATTTTTCCAAGACAATAGAATTATGATAAATTGGTTTTAAAAATGAATGGTAGCTTTAAAATATCTGGATGAAATTTAATCAGGATAACAAATTTATTAGGTTTTTTTTACAATTTTTTGTCAAGCTTAAATATCAGCATAGAGATAAAAAAGAAATAAGAGATAAAAAAGGAAATGCCATCTGTGTAGAAGGGTTATTTATCCTGATGTCACTTTAATCAACAAAAGTCAAGGTATCTGATTCTATAATGTAATAATCTTACCTCAATTCCAAATTTAAACATTTTTATAAAACGTAGTTAAATAGAATTATAATATAAATGTCAGCACTTCAGAAAGAGTCGTACTTTAAAGTATGAGCATGTGCAGGTGAAATTTTGATAAAACCATTTAGACTCTGAAAATACAACAATTTGGGCAAGAGAACATTTTGATATGTCCCAAAGAACAAGCTATTAAATTCTCAACTTTTTAAGATACTATGTTCTTTGCACAAAAGTTACCCATATTCTCTTCCTGAGCCCCATCAATCCCTGGCTTGAGGCCGTCTGGAAGTTGCTCAGCCACCATGTCCATCATGACCTGACCCGGGGCTTTCATCCCACCGTGGCACACATCTCGAAGGCTGGCACAGGAGTGAAGCACATGCCTCGTGCCTTGAAAACACCACCCCTTCAATTTTTAAAAAAAGAATTTTACATCTTGAAATGACTGAATGTCAAAAAGTCTGTGTCAAAATGTTCTGTCTTTGTAAGTGCTGTGCTTGGAACGGTGAGCAGGGAGGCCCACAGAAGAAAAGGCACTCGTGTGTTTACCTGAAGTCGATGGAAAAATGGAAAAACTTCACACAGAAGAGTCCACATATCACAACAATCAGAAGATTGAAAGGTTGGAAAAACACCTAGGGACTATCTGGTCCAAATTCTGACCCGCTATCTGCATATTCTACACGTTGTCTGGCCCTCTGCTCTCGAGGCTGCTCCTTCTTCAGGTAAGAGTCACCTGATGCTTACCCGGAGTGGCAATCTGCACCAAGCTCAGGGGCTTTGATGGTGAGGAGAGAGGAAGACTGAGCATCATGGCAAGTCCTGCTCTGTAGGTGAGCACCAACACCAGCCAGGTGTTTTTCTTTGATTGGAGACTAAGTCCTGACCAGAAATTGGCTCTTGACATTATATCTTATACTTGAGTTTCTATTTTCATTATCTTTTTTTAGGAAGTGGGGGTGTCTCCCTCTCCCTGGTCACTCAGAACACCACCTGTTTATGGGGGTCTGCTGCCTCCAGACATAGTCTTTATGATATAGACTGCCACCCATTTGGCTGCAGCCCTAGAGCTTGCTGCTTCCTGTCTTTCCCATGACTGCGCTCCACCTTCCTGTTACTTCTGTCTAGTTCTACTCCTTCCCCCTTCTCCTTCTCCCTTTCTTTCTCATCCTCCTCTTCTTCTCTTTCTCCTCCTCCTCCTCCTCTTCCTCCTCCTCTTCCTCCTCCTCCTCCTCCCCTCCTCCTCCTCCTCCTCCTCCTCTTCTTCTTTGGTACTGGGGGTTTGGGGTTGAACCCAGGGGTGTTCTACCTCCGAGCTATACTCCCAGCCCTATTTTATTTTTATTTTGAAACAGGGTGTCACCATGTTCCTGAGGACCTCGTTAAGTTGTCAAGGCTGGCCTCAAACCTGTGATCCTTCTGTCTCAGCCTCCCAAGTAGTGTAATTACAGGTATGTGCCACCATGCCCGGCTGCCTGGTTCTTCTTGATGACAACCGCAGTCACCTGTCTCTCGACACAGAACTCACTGAAGGCATCTGGCACCTTCCTGCATCTCCTCCATCCCTATTCTGCCGCCAGCGGCAGAACTGAAGCTCAGGTCTGACCCATTCTCAGACTACTTCCAGCTATAATGCTCCTCTGTGTATCATGATTAGATAAAAGTTCTCTTAGTGGTTATCCAATTCTTGGGTCTTAGAAGTCCAAGAACCCACTAGTTTTTGAAGAACACTAATAACCAGTAGAAATGTTTTTATTATATGAACTTGAAATCAGGGCTTACATTAACACATACAGTACTTTTGTATAAATTAGAAAAAGGTGACTCTTCTAGACAGACCAATTTCAAAAAAGGGCCTCTATATCACACAGCCCAATCTAGGCCATAAAAGCATGGGCAAAATTTCAGCCCATTTACCTCCTTGGCTGGGTGTTCTTGCATAGGACACAACCCGTGGAACTCTGTGTGGTGGTCCACTCTTGGGGCTGGTTCTACTCTTTAGAGTCTCAAATACAACAAGTCTAAAATGCTGTTCTACACAAGATTTCTCCAGTTATTTGGTAATGATTACTCACTCCCTTCTGTAGTTCCTTTCTTCTGGTTGAGCATCTCAAGCATCTTCAGTTATTCCTCTTTTTGTAGTTATTCCCCTTTGTCTTTCTAGTAGCTGTTTGGAACATACTTCCATTTATCTTTATTTTTCTTCAGATAGCTAAATGGAACACAGCACTAGTCCAGGTTGGTTCCTCCAAAGTGAAATTCTCATTTCTCTTGTTCTAAAACATTCTGCGTTTTGTTTAAAGCACCATAAGACTTCAGAGAATTGTAATAGGCTAGCAAGAAACACTCTGAGCTTTAAGTATCAAGTATTTCAGATTAAATAACTAGCAGAAAGAACAAATCCAACTTGTATTTTCTTAAGATCACTTTTTAAAAAAGAAGTATAAAGAAAGCTGTGAGAAACTCTGATAAAGCAAAAGCTAAGCCGATTTTGTGAGATATATTTAATTAGATTGGGGTTTAGTTTAGTAACTTATTTCCTTCCATAAAGAAAATGCTAATTCACAGACATAATTTCAAACTATCTTCCTTTAAATCCTTGTACATACATGAATTTATCATTCCATTATTAAAGTAATATGCAATCAATGTGTTGTATCAGTAATAGAAGTGTCAGAGCTTAATGGATTAGGATAGTTTCATAAAAGGATAGACGGAAAAAATTTAAATATATTTTGGGAGCAAATAATTTGAGCTCATGCAGATAAGGAGGAGGTGGTAAAATGAAGAGGCTTATGTAGTTTTCCATATTAAGGAAGGATATTCTAATTAAATCTTGAGAGGTACTGAGGATGTTGATAATAGAGGTTATGAAGTTCAAGTTCTTTAGGCAGTATTGTAAGATCATGGCACAGTCTCAATTCTGAAACTCTTTTCATGCTTTTAAATTAGTTGACTATTTGACAATGTGGCTGCATGGCAAGGATTGACTAGAACTAAAGGGGTGGTGGGTTTAATCTTCAGTACTGACAGAAAAAAATGGAACTACAGGGTTTGGTTACTGTGTGGTTTAGAGACAGAACTATGCATCTAACTTCTTTTTTTATGGTACTGAGGATTGGACCCAGAGGTGTTCTACCTCTGGGCTACACCTCCAGCCATATTTTATTTATTTTTTAATTTTTTTAATTTTTTTTTTTTTGCGGTACTGGGGATTGAACGCAGGGGCGTTCTAACTCCGTGCTATGTCCCCGGCCCTATTTTTTTATACTTTATTTTGAAACCCGGTCTCACGAAGTTGCGGAGGGCCTCACTAAGGAGAGAGAGAGAGAGAGAGAGAGAGAGAGAGAGAGAAACAGGGAGAGAGAGAGCAAGAGAGCTGAGGTTGGCCGCAAACCCAGATCCTCCAGTCTCCGCCTCCCAATGTACTGGGATTACAAGCGTGTGCCACCATGCCTGGCTTATTTTTTTATTTTGAAACACAGTCTTGCTAAATTGCTGATGCCTTGAACCCGTGATCCTCCTGTCTCAGCCTCCCAACTACTAGGATTATAGGAATGTGCCGTTGGACCCAGCTCTATTTATCTAACTTCTAATACACATCTGAATCATCTCTTTGGGCTTTTACTGATGAGACTAAGATCCTCCTTCAAGAGGACTAAGAGGGAGACAGCCAAAATAAAGAAGGTAGAATGAACTAAAATTAGCATGAGGGGAAATTCCAAAATGGCATAATAAAGTTGTAAACATGGAGACTCCAGAATCAGACAGACATGGCTTTGATCTTGACTATTACTTTATGCTATATGACATCTAACCAAGTTATAGAATTTTTCTAAGCCTTAATATTCGTGTTTATAAAATAGGCTTAATAATAGCTACTTTGAAGTTTTTTTGAAATAATTAATATTATGTTATATAAAGCTTTAAAGAAATAGTATGTGTTCAATAAAATGTTATTATCTCTCTGTCTACCGGGAAAGTTGACACAGCAGCTAAAGATACAGAATGTCCACTGAAAGAGTTCTGTGTATCAGGAAATTTGACACAGTTTAGATATAGAATGTCCACTGAAAGAGCTCATGTATTGATTTCAGAGATGATATAATTAAATCACGAGGGTTGTAATCTCATCAATGGACAAATTCATTGCAATGGATTTATTAGGTGGTAATCTAGGCTGATGGGGCATGGCTGGAGGAGGTGGGTCACTAGGGGTGTGGCCTTGGGGACTGTGTATGTGTCCTAGAATCCCCTTGCTTGCCCTCTTGCTTCTGGCCTACATAATGTGAGAGCAGAGCCCTTGAGCTCTCTCTCTTGCTCTGTGTGTCATGCCCTGAGCTCTGCAGTCTTCACCTGGCCCAACATGGACTGAACTCCTGAAATCTCTAAAACTGTGAGCAAACAAATCTCCTTCCTCTAAGCTGTGGTGGTCAAGTGTTTTGGGTTAGGGCAGTGAGAATACTGGCTGAAATAGAGTGTTTATCTGAGTTTAGATCTTTACCTGATAATTTTTGTTTGGTTTCATCACTGCATCCTTTCACTTTAGTTGGATATGCTCCACAATCCCATTGACATGGGGAGATGAGTACAGTAGCCCTTCCTTGCAGAAAAAGAAAATTTCTCTTCCTATCACCCTGCATTAAAGATTCAAGGGACTTAAAAGCACCCCATAGATGGATTACAAAATTACAGGATATACACACAATGGAATACTATTCAGTCATAAAGAACAACAAAATTATGTAATATACAGGGAAATGGATGGAACTAGAGAATATTATGCTAAGTGAGATTAGTTAGTCACAAAAAGTGAAAGGTCGGCTGTTTTTCCTCATATGTGGAAGCTAGGGAGAAATTGGGACACAGGATGGACACTAGACAAAGGAGGAGAAACCCTAGTGGAGTGATGGAGGGGACTTAATGAAGGGAGGTGGGAGGGGGAGGGAAACTCAATGAGGGAAATACATCAATGGACATAATGTACATATACAAATTTATCAATGCCAATCACAATGTCATGCATTGGGGAAGGGACAGAGCGGGATGGGAGCTGGCGGAGGGCTCACCGAGTGCTATGTGCATGTATGTCTCTACCACTCTGAACTTCATCATGATGTATGATTTTAATGTACCAATAATAAAAAAAACACCATAGTCAGAGAGTTAAATGACTGCCACACATTGATGTGATAGTTTGGAATCTTCCAGGAGAAGGAGCACATATGTGTAGAAAACATTATTAGTAATCTCTGTCAGTTGAAAAGTATGTAGCCAGGAACTAAGTAAATTATATGCCCTAATTTCAACACACTTGGTTTTGGAACTGGAGCCAAGCTTTCATGACAAGTTTCCAGCTGGCATCCCAGTAGTGCTGGTTTTCTGGATGGCAAAACATCCTGTCCAGGATCCCTTATGATCAAAAGAACTCAGCAAAGGGATTAGCCTGTCAAAGAGATAATGCACTGAATCTCACAGAGAGTCAGGTGGTGACAGCACCATTACATGACCCTGAGACAAGTTCAATATTGTGGACTGAATCCGTGAATTTTACTTAGTATCTTTCATTATAGTGGATAAAAGAGATTGTATCTATGAGGTATTTTGAGTATCATGTGGGTTTTTTTGCATTTTAGCCAATACCTTTTTTGGCTTTTAAATACACATTTTCATGATGAATTCTAGAAATAGCTATGCTTGAATGACAATGGAGTCTATATGGTAAACATCAAAAAGGAGTGTGAAGACACAATGGTATGTAAGGAACTTAAGCCTCAAATCTAGAGGATTTGGGATTTAGGTCCAGATTTCCACAGGCAACTTTTAAGCATCATAGTGAAGTTATTTCACTACTTTTTTATTTTTTTGCGGTACTGGGGATTGAACCCAGGGGCATTTTACCTCCGAGCTACACCCCCAGCCCTATTTTTTATTCTTTATTTTGAAACAGGGTCTCGCTAAGTTGCAGAGGCCTCACTAAGTAGCTGAGGCTGGCCACGAACCCAGATACTTCAGTCTCAGCCTTCCAAGTACTGGGATTACAAGTGTGCGCCACCACGCCTGGCTATTTAACTACTTGAAACTTCATTGATCACCTGAAAAGTGAGGATCATGATATCTACCCCCAAAGATGCTACAACGACAAAACAAAGGAATGTAATTCCTGCAACGCAGGCCCCAACGCAGGCTCTCAACTAGTGTTTAATGGATGAAGAACAGGATTCCTTCCTTCCTTCCTTCCTTCCTTCCTTCCTTCCTTCCTTCCTTCCTTCTTTCCTTCCTTTACTGGTGATTGAATTCAGGGCATTCTACCTCTGAGATACACTCTCAGCCCTATTTTATTTTTATTTTTTGAAACAGGGTCTTGCTAAGTTGCTGAGGCTATTCTCAAACCTGCCATCCTCCTGTCTCCACCTCCCAAGTACTGGGATCTATTTACCATGAAGTAATTATCCAAGTATCAGAACTTAGTATTAGCTGCAACTAAAACAGTGTTCAAATATCGATTCAACTGTAAAAAAAAAAAAAAAAACCTCTGTAATTCTTGGGACTCTAGTTTTTCCATTTCCTTGGAATATATACATATTCATAGGAATATATGACTGAAGGTATCAAATGTCTGAAACAACAACAAAAACCCAAAACTAAAAATTTCATTATTCTTAATTCACAAAAATAAGTAAGTGAAGAAAAAGTCCAAGTAATTAAGAACTTTACTAAACTTTTGGGAGTGTGTGTGTGTGTGTGTGTGTAAAATTAAATTATGTATTGATGTTATTATTAATAGAAATAAGCATTTTCAAATAATTCTGCATGGCTTCAAAAAATCAAATTTATTCATGCTTTGGTTACTATTAACATTTTAATATTTAATAAATATTACCTTATGAGAATATCAGGTTATTTTTGCAAATGATCAAGCTAATACTTCAGGGAAAAAAACTGAGATAAAGAAAAGATAAGCAGTTTACCCAAGGTCATGTGCTGAACCAGATTTTCTTAGTGAGCAAACATTGATGGGGAAAGAATTTCTGATTTTGGTATTGGCTTTAAGTTAGTAAGACTGCTAAGATAGTACTCAATAATTTATTATATATGTGCATAAGGAAGCTTTGTACCCTGAGTAATACTGATGGTCCATTATCACTTTACTGATTACAAAAAGAAATGCAATAGCACAGAGGACCAAGTAGCATTGGAGGCAGAATTCTCAAGACATAGACAAGGCCAGTGTGAGTGGAGGCAGGAACAGAGGACAAAGGAAAGGTGATAGGGATAAAAACTCTGTGTAGAAAGCTGGACGTGGTGGCACTCGCCTGTAATCCCAGTACTTGGGAGGCTGAAGCAGGAGGATCGCAGGCCAGCTTCAGAAGCTTAGCAAGGCCCTCAGCCACTTAGTGAGAACCTGTTCCAAAATAAAATAGGGCAGAGGGTATAGAATGCCCCTGGGTTTAATGCCCAGTACCCCCACCCCCAACAACATAAATAAAATTAAAGCCACTAGCAAAGTGATATCTTAGCTACAAGACTTTATGAGATACACAGCAGGATTTAGACACAGTTTTGATGTTTGGACCTTGAGATGAGGCTGTAATCCCTACTCCACCTTTATCTAAGTCCATGAGTTATTTTTAAAATTTTTAAAAATTATTTTTCAGAACATTTTCTAGCTGGCTTTCTTAGCAGTTAAAATTTCCTGTCTCTAAGCCCTCTGGAGTCTTTTCAGTAAAATGCACTGTATTTAATGAAAAAAAAGTATTATGCAATCACATGCATAAACAGGATTCTAAAAATGTAAATTTTGGGAATGTATTCTTGCAAAAAGGCAACTCGATCAAAGAAATACTTATTTGTAAAGTGGTGTGGTTTGTGGTGTTAGGACGACACATCTTCTCTTCTGAGAAACAGACTTGTTTGACTTTGTTCATGTTCAGCTATCTGGTAACTTGCTCATAAGAATTAACATTTAAGGATCTGGAAAGATTGTAGACACTATGTGGCTATATGTTTGGATGTATAAGCAAGGAGATGAGAACAAAGCCCATTTTTCTTAGAAGCCCCAGATCATACTTTTCCTACATTCCCATATAACATATTAAAGGTATTACTGATTGCTAAGAAACCCATCCTTTATGCCTTATAGAGTTGTTTACACACACAATATCAACACAGTCAATTAGTCTGTCATAAGCTGCTTCCAGTTTTTAGTTTATGTTCCCCAGAAAAATAATATCATTTCTTCTTTTTGTCAATGTTCCTATAAATAACAGTGCAAAGGTATTCAGCTTAAAGAAAAACAAAGAAATGTACTATTATTAGATACGTAAAAGACATTGGCTAGGCTTTTTCCTTTAGCTCAATGGAGTCACTAGGTGAACCTTTTAATGATAGGGATAGTAAAACATCAGAATGAGCTTATGAGCTATACTCCAAATTAAATAAAAGTCTTTTGAAGGCAGGCATAGTGGTGCATGCCTGTAATCCCAGTACTTGGGAGGCTGAGACAGGAGGATCGCAGGCTCTAGGTCAGCCTCAGCAACTTAGTGATACCCTCAGAACTTAGCAAAACCCTGTTTCCAAATAAAAAATAAAAAGGCTGGAGGTGTAGATCAGAGGTAGAATGCACCTGGATTCAATCCCCAGTACCAGAAGAATAAATATAATAAAAAGTCTTTTGAAAGCGGTTTGCTGAGAAATTTGGCAAATACTAAAAAAATATGGAGACAGGAAAACCATGGTTCCAAGCACTGTGTGAATCATAATGAGAAAGCAAGACATTTGCCATCGCCCCTCCCCGCTCAGTTGTTAGTGTATCTTAAGTTGACTGAAAACACTGAGTCAACTTCCTTCTTAAATCCAGAAGACTGGACGTCGGTCCATTGCTCCTCACTCACTCCTCCTTGGAGGAGCGCCTTCCCACTCCAGGATCCCGCCTCTTAGCACAGGACAGGACCCCTCCCCTCGTGCGCCCGCAGGTGCTGCCTGGATCTGTGGCCTGTCTCCAGGAAATTCAGAACTGGGGAAGAAGGACGGACGGAAGCAGACACTCGCCTGCAGGGGTTGGTTTGCAAGTTCATATAGTCTGAGCCAGACTCCGTCCCAATGCCAGCCAGAACTACACTCAAGCCAAAGATTGAGGAGGTCCAGAAAGCCATGAGTCGGTAGAGACAATTTCTGGCGAGAAATTAGGGAAGTAGTGTAGACAGGGTGAGAAGAATGAAAGCAAGAAGGAGAGACCCCAGAGAGAGGAGTTACTTGAGCTGATTTAAAGGTGCTTCTATAACTGACTACTGCACATTGATGTAAATTTTGAGGGGCCTGAACCATATACCATTTTGGAAACCTTTCAGAAGAAGAACTTGCAATTGCAACAGAAAATTCTGTACAGGGTCCTTGAAGCTGAAGCGAGGAGCTGTTAGGAACAAGTCCTGTTCACGTTCACCTCTGCTTACCATCAAGTGATTGCAGGCGAACAGATTCAAAAGTTCTAAGAGGTCAGGAGGGATCTGGACTGAGTGAATGAATGTGTGTGTGTGTTTGTGTGTGTGTGTCTGGGGATTGAATCCTATCTCCAGCCATTTTTATTTTTTATTATTTGTGGTACTTCCTGGGGATTGCACCCAGGGATGTTTTACCTCTGAGTTACACCCCTAGCCCTTTTTTTATTTTTTATTTTGAAACAGGGTTTCACGAGGTTGCTGAGAGTCTCACTAGGTTGTCCTCAAACCTATGATTCTTCTATCTCAGCCTTCCAGGATTACAGACATGAGCCACCATGCCCAGCTTGACTGAATTTTAAAGAAACCTTTTTCTAGAGACCTTTCCTTAAGGACATTCTGGTAAACTCTTTCCTTTGGCCATTTCATCTCTGGAAGTCTATATGCTCCGGGGATTCTGAAGGCGACACTCACAACTTACTCTCTAATTCGCCCCACACCTCACTGGTCCTCCTGCTATTTCAATTCCTCTGGGAATTTTTTGTGTTTTAAATTCTCCTTTAAAGGAACCTTTGATGTTTACTTTCTGTATTTGGAATTTTGCTGGTTGGTCTGCATATTTACGACCACCTGTTTTCTCCCTGAGTCATTATTAATATAAAAGAAAATTCATGAGGCACATGTTGTTTCCCCCTTGGCTGGACTTCTCCATTCCAGTCACATCCTCAAAGGGGTTCAAATTGCCTGGTGGCCACTCCTCTAATCCTAACAGCCCGGGAATAATTTAGGAGACTGGATAGCAATCTTCACATTGCTCTCTAAAATCATGAGCTCTCAACCCCAATGTACACAGGACCTTTCAGATGAAGCTTCTAATACTGTGTACATCTATACTAACATGCATGAAATGTGAAAATACATCAAAGGACAAACAAATATCTCCAGTCCCCCCCCCACAGCCCATAGAAGGATAATGGTGAGCCAGAAATACATTAACACTAAGAAAAAACAGAAATAAGTGCCATAGGAATTAAATTTAAATCCCCAAAATGTATAAAAAATAATAATGGTTCTGAAGGAGAAGTTATCCCAGAAAAAAGTAAGGTTTAACAAGGAAAATGGGTACTGCTTGATTAAAGTTCTGACAGTAGAAAATGAATAAACTATCTTGGAAACTCTTCCATTGACACTATGTGCATATATGAAATTATCAATACCAATCTCAATATTGGATACAGGGAAGGAGAGGGAGCGGGGTGGGAGGGAAGGGGAAGCTCACCAAGTGTTGTGCACATGCATGTCCCTATCACGCTGAACCTCATTATGATGTATGATTACAGTGCACCAACAAAAGTATATTTGAAAATTAAAAGTCATTGACCTTGATAATCTAAAAAGGAAGAAAAAATAATATACACTGTGCTGACTAATTTTTTGTTATCGCACCAAGTGCTTCCCTAGAACAGTCTCACGTGTTACTCACAAGAGCTCTCTGGTCTTGGGTCCCGCTTGTTTGTCTTTCTCCCATCATTATCATTCCCATTATTTTACAGGTAAGGAAACTGAAGCTTAGAAAGGGCTAAGTAAGTAAGTAAATGGTGAGGCCTGTACTTTCTCCCCCAAGAAAGACTGAGTGCTTTGCAAAGGTTCTGTTGAAGTGATCAGGTTGGGATGAAATTTAAGCAGGATTGAAGGGTAGGCTTGTAAATAAGACTTCAGAGGAAGACAAAATTAGAGTAAAAATGGGAGCAGAGCTGAGGAAGTGTCACTATGTTTGCGACCTTAGGTTCAGGAGCCTCATGCCATCCCTATTTGAATCATTGTACCTGTAACTCTTATCTCTCCATTGGAGTTTGGTTTTTCAGGAAAGGGCATTGTCTTTTCTTTGAAGTCCTACCCAATGTCTTATGCAGAGAAGGTCAACAATTGCTGAGGACAGACAAAACAAAAGGGAAACAAGATTTTTTTTTTCTGGTACTGGAGCTGGAACCCAGAGGAATTCTACCTCTGAACTACACCCCCAGCCCTGTTTTATTTTTATTTTGAAACAGGGTTTGGCTAGGTTGAAGAGAATCTCACTACTTGCTGAGGCTAGACTCGAACCTGCAATCCTCCTGTTTTAGCCTCCTAAGTAATGGAATTACAGGTGTGCGCCACCAGCTTATTTTTTATTTTGAAATGGAGTCTCACCAGGTTGCTGAGGGCCTCACTAAGTTGTTGAGGCTGACATCAAACCTATCATCCTTCTGTCTCAGCCTCCCCAGTACTAGAATTACAGGCATGAGCTACCATGTCCAGCAAAAAAGATTAAAAAAAAATTGCATAACTATAAAGAAACAACAGAAGAGGAAGACAAATAGGGCATTGGAATAGGTTAGGACTTTTGGACAAGACCCCCAAGAGCTCAGGAAACAAAAGAAATTATAAATAAATGGATTTACATAAAATTAAAAGCTTCTGTACAGCAAAGAAAACAATCAGCAGAGTGAAAAGACAACCCACACAAGGGGAGAAGATATTTGTAAACTCTACATTTGACAAGGTATTGATAACCAGAATATATAAGGAAATTAAAAAACTTAATAGCAGAAAAAATACATTTAAAAGTGGGCAATTGACCTAAATGAACGTTTCTCAAAAGAAGACATACAAATGACCAACAGGTATGTGAAAAAGTGCTCAACAGCACTAATCATCAGAAATCTAAGCCAAAACCACATTTAAAGGTCACCTCACCCCAGTAAGAATGGGTATTAACTAAAAGGCAAAAGATAACCGGTTCTAGTGAGGATGTGGGGAAAAAGGAATCACTGCACACTGTTAGAGGAAATGTCAATTAGTGCAGCCATTATGGAAAACAGTATGGAGGTTCCTCAAAATATTAAAAATAGAACTACCATATGATCCAACAATTCCATTGCCGAGTATACGTCCAAAGAAAATGCAATCAGTACCTCAAAGAGACATCCATGGTCTCATGTTCATTGTAATACTTTTGACACAAGTGGAAACAACGTAAGTCTCCATCAACTGATGAATGATAAAGAAAATGTAGTACATATGCGGCACACAATGAATACTATTCTGCCATAAAAAAGAATAAAATCCTTTCATTTGTGACAACATGGATAGAGCTGGGATCATTATGTTAAATAAAATGAGTCAGTCACAGAAAGACAAGTTCTGTATGATCTCACTCATATGTGGAATCTAAAAAAAAAGTTGATCTCATTAGTGTGGAGGGTCCTCAGAAAACTGGGAATGGATCCACCATACGCTCCAGCTATACCACTCCTAGGAATCTTTCCAAAGGAAATGAAATCAGAATATTATAGCAATACATGCATATCCATTTTTATAGCAGCACAAGCTACGACAGCCAAATCACAGAACCAGCCTAGGTGTCCATCAACAGATGAACGGATTACAAAATTCTGGGATATACACACAATGGAATTCTACTCAGCAAGAAAGAAGAACAAAATTATGTCATTTGTAGGAAAATGGATGGATCTAGAGAAGATTATGCTAAATGAGATTAGCCAGTCACAGAAGTGAAGGGTCATATGTTTTCTCTCAATATGTGGAAGCTAGGAAGAATTCAGGATTCAAGAGGGACACCAGAAAAAGGAGGAGAAACTCCAGTGGAGTGATGGAGGGAGTTTAGGGAAGGGTGGTGTGTGGGGAGGAGACCTGATGAAGCAAACACTTCCATTGACACTATGTATATATACAAAATTATCAATGCCAATCTCAGTATCGTGTACAGGGAAGGGGAGGGAGCAGGGAGGGAGCTGGAGGGAAGATTACCAAGTGCTGTGTGCATGTATGTCTCTAGCACTCTGAACTTCATTATGATGTGAGATTATAATGCACCAATAAAAGTGTATTTAAAAAGAAAGCTGATCTCATAGAAGCTGAGAGTAGAATAGTGATTAACTATTTAGCTGGGGGGAGTAGGGCAGGGAGGGATGGGGAAAGTTTGATCAATGGCTACTAACAATTAGGAGCAAGGAGTTCTGGAGTGCTGTTGCAGAGTAGGGTGACTATAGGTAACAGCAAAGTACTATACACTTCAAAAAGTCAGAAGGAAGTATGTCAAAACTTTTCACCATAATGAAACGATAAATATTTGAGAATATAGATATGTTTAAACATTATACAATGTATATGTGCATCAAAACATCACATGGTACCTCATTAATATGTATAATTTTTATGAATTAGTTTAAAAATTTTAATTAAAACAAAATAAAAATCAGGAGTGAGGAAGGCAGGCACAAAGATATTAAATATGAATACAGAGCTTAAATTGAGAAAAATACAGGAATGATGACAATTATGTTGGGAAAAGTGATGTGTGGTATAGTCAAACAGAAAGAAAAATGAAAAATGTGGGGAAAACAATTATGAATTTCTGTCAACCACTTCTGCACACTGAATTAGATTAATTAAATAATTTTTGTTGTTCATATTTTTAAAAAGCAATATACTTTCCATCAGTAAATATTTTAATGCCTTATTGGGAATTTTTTCTCTTAGCATTATGATACAGAAGGGCATATGGAGTTAAAGGGAGAAGCTTACTATTATTATTATTATTATTATTATTAGAAGACTATTATAATAAAGCTTTATTATTATAGGAAAGAGCTTAGAATTTTTAATAAGAAGTTTATACACTCTTTGAGTATATAAACCTTTTATGTTTACATGGCATAGACAAACCTAATTTGAAGAAAGATGGGGACTGGAGAATATTCTCTAAAAAAGCCCTTTTCATTGTAAAATAAGTATAAACTCACAGAAGTTGCAAAGCTAGTATTGATGGCCCTGTGTACCCTTCCCCTCACTTCTCTCAGTGGTAACATCTTACAGGACTGTGATATTTGATCAAAGGCAGGAAACGGGCATTGGCACAATACAACTAACTAAACGACAGAGCTCACTCCGATTTCTCCTTTTGTACTCTTTGGAATGTGTGTGTGAATGTTTTCACGGAATGTTACTACTACACGTGTGGGTTTGTGCCACCACCGTCACAATCAAGATTCAGAACTGGACAGTGCCTCGGAAGAAATGAAGTATAAAATCCTCACACGTGGAAGCACATGGTTGACATGGACTAGAGCTACAGTCGAGATGTTTACAAATCATACATTGGTGAGAATGATAATATCTATCAGATAATAGAGAGATGCTCTAAATAAGAAAGCTATTCTAAGATAGACAAATGAATGGGATGTAAGGCCAGAAGATTTAAAAGGAAAAGTAGAAAAATTAAATATGAAGAAAAAGTGTCATACACCAAAAACATAAAAATAAATATTGGTGAGCAAAAATCACATACATTTGGAATGTTATAACCTTCAGCAGACTTGGGAAAATATAAACACATTAACATGACATGTAACACAATGGAAGAATGGTCTACCCCCAACTCCCAAATTTATACATATTGAAGAAACATCATTTTTTCCTTGAAATGAGGTGACATAAATAATAAGAATATCTGATCTCATTATGAAAATACAGTAGAACTTTTGAAATAAATTCCTATGAATGTAGAGATATAGATATTGAGAAACATGTACATACAGAGAATAAAGTCATTGCTCAATTGGAAACAAGTGAGTGATACAGTATACAGCTCCTATCAATAGACTACATATATGTCAATGCTTACATTATGTTTGATGGCTGCAAAGTCGAGCCTGTTCTCTCAGCCTCTTCTGCAACAGGACATGGATTTGAAATCCATCCTGGCAGATGAGACTTGGGGGAAAGCATGCTAGAGAGCCTTCTAGGAAGGAATTTCTTCTTGGATTAAGAAAGGAGAGCTAGCTGGGCGTGGTGGCACATGCCTATAATCCCAGTACTTGGGAGGCTGAGACAGGAGGATCGCAGGTTCAAGGCCAGCCTCAGTAACTTAGTGAGACCTGTTTCAAAATAAAAAAATAAAATGGGTCCGGGGATGTAACTCAGAGGTAAAGTACCCTTAGGTTCAATCCCCATTACCACACACACACATGCGCACGCGTGCAAAGGAAAGAAAGAAAGAGAAAGAAAGGAGAGCCAGAAAGTCCTCTCTCCCTTCCTGTTAGTGATATTCTGTGAGGTGCCTGGATCTGCTGCAGCCATCCTGTAATTGTGAAGTGAGGACAAGAGAATTACAGAGAAGATAAACTCCAGTTCTCACCACTGAATTAATTCCAGATATACCCTGTCTCTGAGCTTCTAGTTATATGATAAAAGTCTATTGCTTTAGTTGGGGTACAAAAGAAACCTAACTTGAAATAGCCAAGAATCATGTAGGAATGCAACAGAAGTACTAAAGGCCTACTATGCATCAAGCACTACACTGTGGCCTTTAAATTTCTCTTTTAAAGAACTGACATGGAATACAAATGACCTGTAATCCCAGTACTTGGGAGCTGAGACAGGAGGATCACAGGTTCAAGGCCAGCCTCAACAACCTAGGCAGACACTGTTTTAAAACAAAAAGTAAAAAAAGGGCTGGGGTGCAGCTCAGAGGTAGCATGCCCCTGGGTTCAAACCATAGTACCCCCCCCAAAAAAAGATGAATAAATAAATGACCAAAAGCCAAGTCTGGGACAATGATGTCAATATTTTCTTGGAGATGGAAAAAAGTCCAAAAGGAAAAATTTTGTTTTCACTAAGGAATTTATGTTTTGGGGGCTTTGATGTTGAAGACAGGTATGAAAAGGAAACTGAAGTAATGAAAAAGAAAAATGTAAATGTGCATTATGAAATTGTTCTTTTGTCATGTCTTCGATGGCTAAATACATTTTCAATTTCAGAACTTGGAAATCATAAAGTTTAGGTCTTATTTGGTTAGAGAAAAGTAATTTTTAAGATTTATTATTATGAATGATTCTGTCTGTGTGTGTTGCATATATATATATATATATATATATATATATATATATACACACATCTGATGAGGGTCTATGGTGTTTTCTCTTTCCTAAAAGGAGAAAAATAGGACAGAAAATTTTGTAAATATAAGAAAAACAGTTTTCTTCAGGAATGCCATTCTCTCTGTTTTATAAAAAATTTGCACTGGTCTGGAGAAAGAAGTTATTTGTCCATATTGAGAAAGGGAGATTTAAGGCCATCAACCCTAGACTTTTAATGTGACAAGTAACACAATGAGAGAATGGTCTACCCCCAACTTCCAAATTTATACAAATTGAAGAAACATCATTTTTCCCTTGAAATGAGGTGACATAAATATAGGAATATCTGATCTCATTATGAAATACAGTAGAACTTTTGAAAGGGAAGAATTAGCCAACAGAAATGACTTTGTTTGATGGATGTCATGAATTCAATAAGCAAAGCAAACTTCATGATGGCTACCTCCCTAGAAATATGGCCACATATATATTTTAACCTAAATCTAGAAACAATTTTAAAGCATAGCTTTAAAGCATGCAAATTTTTCTCTGTATTTATGGATGAATTTTTCAAAGCAAAAGACTATTTTAAAGTTAAATGCCATGGAAAATTTTTAGAATAATTTTATTCAAATGTACATTCCATATATAGTTCTACTAGCTATGAATCAGCTCAAATGCTCCCTTCTCCAATGACTTCTGTCAATCTCTTAAGCCTTTACTATTTGTTCTCCCTTTTGATCCACATCATTTTTCACTTAATTCTATCTTTGTTACTGCTGAGGAGTGTAAGTTCTGAGGTAGAGGTCTTTGTGTATTTTTTCTTTTCGTTTGTGTGTGTGTGTGTGTGTGTGTGTGTGTGTGGTGCTGGGGATTGAACCCAGGGTCTTCTAGCTCTGAGCTACACCCCCAGTCCCATTTTATTTATTTTTTTTTAGAAACAGGGTCTCACTAAGTTGCTGAGAGTCTTACTAAGTTGCTGAGGCTGGCCTCAAACCCACAATTCCTCTTGTCTCAGTCTCCCAAGGACTGGGATTACAGGCGTGTGCTACCATGCCCACCTCTGTTTGTGCATTTGTTTCCTCATGTATACCAAGGGTTTTCCCAATGCCTGGCACATAGTATTTAAGAAATGTTTATTGAGCACATTAATGACCGTGTTTTTATTCTCCTGTTAAACTCGTTGAGAGTGGAGTCTGTGCCATGTACTTGTGTATCTTCTTCTACATACATTGGTAGCTATTAGCAAATAATTGCTAACAACCAAGTTGGATGGTATAATATACTGAGAATTCCCATTCTAAGGTCACAAGTCAGTGTCAAAATGCCATTGCTGTGTTCTCTTTCCTGGTTTGTATATATGCAAGAAACTCAAATAACTTCACTACACAGAAGCTCATGTATATTCTAAGGTCTTTCAGTTTTATGCTTAATCCCAAAGACACAGTATGAAGGTCAGTGTGGGGTAATTGCAAAGGCTTCATTTTGTAAACTTGTTTCATATGTAAAGATGTCCCTCCTGTAGAAGATGCCAAGACTAGAAGTATGCAGGCAGTCTTTGGTTGCCATAGTAGTGAGGGTTTGTGCTGAAGCTGTGCAATGTGATCCTAATCATCAATGGGCAGCTTGTGATTGATCCATGAAAGAGCTTTTCTTAAATAAAAGCATTAGGAATGTTCTTGTTAGTTACAAATGTATAAGGAAATGACAAAGAATAAATCTAATATTTGCTTAGTACACTACAACTTAAAATATTAGAAACATTGACAAAAAGTGTTTTATTTCTTTGAAAAAATCTTAAGAATAGTTTGATATTACATATGAGTGAAATCATGGAATATTTGTCTTTCTGTGCTTATAATGTTATGACTTGATCATTATACAATGTATATATGAATCTAACATCACATTGTACCTCATAACTATGTATAATTATGTGTCATTCAAAAATAAAAATGAAAAAACGAAGAGAATAATTTGAAATGTGCTTGTTTTCTTCTGGGCATATAATTTAATATTAGAAAAGGCAGTCATGAGCCAGGCGTGGTGGCACATGCCTATAATCCCAGTACTTGGGAGGCTGAGACAAGAGGATCGCAGGTTTGAGGACAGCCTCAGCAATGTAGTGAGACTCTCAGCAACCTTACGAGGCCCTGTTCCAAAATAAAAAATAAAATAGGGCTGGGGGCATTGCTCAGAGGTAGAATATCCCTGGGTTCAATCCCCAGGATAAAAAAAAAACAAAACAAAAAACAAAGAAAGAAAAAGAAAAAAGCTTGTCACTCCCTGCATGGCCAGAACATTTCCTTCCCAGGAGAGGAAGAACCCTCCTAACCTGTCTGGGCCTCTTCTCTTGCCGGGGAGTATCGTCCCCTGTTCTGGGCTTGATGTCCACTCCTTTATTCTGCTTAAGCATGTGTGTAGAGCTGTCAGGCCAGCTCTGAGCTTTCTTCACTTCAGACCTCTGGGGAAGGGGTGAGAATCTGGGGTCCTTCTACTGCAGTGTGAAAAGGGTTGTGTAGTAGTACTACACCATCCAAGTTGGCTGCCCAGTGGACCCTGGAGCCCGGGGGACCATCACATCAGCTGGGACTAGGTCTGGTGCTCTCCCTTCCCTCTTGCTGTGCATAAGTGCAGCACTAGTGGAGCCTGGTGTCATCCAGCCTCAGTGACCTCGAATCCCACACTGGCCTCTGCTCTGGGAGGCACGCAGCTGCCCTTTCAACCTGGCCACACAGTGAACGATAAACACTTCTGATATGAACAAGCATCTTTTCTGGCTTGGAAAACTGCCACACTCCTTTCTAAGTTTGGGTTAGCTTCCAGCATTCTGTCCTTTGCCCTTTTGTGACATGGAACACCTCTGAGAGTTCCTCTACTGTGAGTTCCTTTTGCTGATGTCTCTTTTCTGGGACCTCATCATCCTTCACATCGCAGCTGCTTTCCTCATGCACATCAAAGGTCAGCTTCACCAAGCTCCTCTGGTTGCATGTCTATTTCCTTCACAACTCCATTCCTGTTTGATTTGGATTTCATTCTCAGCATTATTACTTTTTCTTTCTTTGCTGCCTTTCATGTTTGTTGGATACATCTCTCTTTGGACAATCCTTTTTGTGCATGTATGGTACTGGGGATTGAACCCAGGGGTGCTCTACCACTGAGAAATACCCCCAGCCCTTTTTATTTTTAATTTTTAATTTTAATTAAAAAAAAATTTTTTTGCGGTACCGGGGATTGAATGCAAGGGTGGTCTACCTCCGCGCTACGCCCCCAGCCCTATTTTTTATACTTTATTTTTGAAACCAGGTCTCACAAAGTTGCGGAGGGCCTCATTAAGGAGAGAGAGAGAGAGAGAGAGAGAGAGAGAGAGAGGGAGAGAGAGAGAGAGAGAGAGAGAGACAGAGAGACAGGGAGAGAGCGCTGAGGTTATCCTCCAGTCTCCGCCTCCCAAAGTACTGGGATTACAAGCGTGTGCCACCATGCCCAGCACTATTTTTTATTTTAAGACAGGGTCTCCTCGCTAAGTTGCCCTAGCTGGCCTAGAACCTGCGCTCCTCCTGTCTCAGTCTTCTGAGTACTGGACTGACACGCGTGCGCCACCATGCCCAGTTGGATGAGCCGTTTGCGTAAAATGTCACATGGCTTAACACCGGGAGATAAGAGGGCTCTTCGTTTTACGTGTGTGAACTTAACAACAAATTGGTGACAACCAATCTCTGGTCCCCTTGGGAGAAGTGACCTAACTGGCCATGGATGATACAAACATATTACTTACACAGCAATCAGTGGACTGAAGAACTCCCAGTAAAAAGTGTTTTCTACAATGACTCACGGCTAGTATATAATGGTAACAGAAATCCAACCCTATAGGGCCTGCTATGACTTCACTGAACTTTGAAATTGAAATTCATAAATATTAGAACTATGTACAGTGAAGACTACTTACTGCATTAATGTTTAGAGTTTCTATGAGAAATCTTTGGAAGGTCACTTTATCTCAAGGAAGGGATACAATAAAATCAAAAGAATATTGATCAATCAAACTTACTTTATTAATTTACAGATATTTCTATATCATTAAATGAGGTTTTTTTGTTTTTTGTTTGTTTGTTTATTTGTTTTGGTACTCAGGGACATTCTACCTTCGAGCTATAACCCCAGCCCTTTTTATTTATTTTTAAAAAGTTTTGAAACAGGGTCTCACTAAGTTTCTGAGGAGCTCACTAAGTTGCTGAAGCTGATCTCTCACCTGTGATCCTCCTATCTCAGCCTCCCAAATACTGGGATTACAGGCATGAGCCACCATGCTCAGCTTCAGTAGATGCATTTTGAAAGCATCTACTGAATTGATAGCCATCCTCAGTACTGTATACAGTCAGTCCTTGGTATTTGGGGGGTTGGTTCCAGGGTTCCCCTCCCCCATGGACACCAAAATGTGTAGATGCTTAGATCCTTCTATAAAATGGCATGACATTTGCATATAACCTACATACATCCTCTTATATACTTTATACTATCTCTAGATTACTCATAAGACCTAATAAAAAACAAGTAATACAATGTAAATTCTATGTAAATAGTTGTTGTCAAGAAATCTATACATATTCAGTAGAGACACTTTATAAAAAGTATTTTCCATCTGCAGTTGGTTTAATCAAAGGAAGCAAAACTCACATATTTGGAGAGCTGACTATCCTGACAAATTTGAGGAAACATTTTAGTTAAGATTTTCAGAAAATGGACCATTAGCTGAAATCTAATTTAAAATCTCATCTGTATCAGACGGTGACATCTCCATGGTGGATTTTATATCTCAGCTGGTAGCAGTCATTATTTCTACAACTTAATATGCTCCTGACTCATAATCCACTCACTTCCAAGCCTTTGGTTTCCATAATAGTTCTTCCTCCCCCAGTCTCACATTAGCCAAAATTTCATCAGACTGCCTTTCCAAACTACATTAAGCCATATGAACATCATTTCCTTGGTATCTTATCAGTATAACTGAAAATCATTTACCAAACTGAATGAAATGTTTGTATTCTAGGTTTCCCTACATATATAATGGACCATGGTATGTAAAATTAAGATTTAATGCTGGGCATGGTGGTGCATGCCTATAATCCCAGGATTTGGGAAGCTGAGACAGGAGGATCACAGGTTTGAGGTCAACCTCAGCAATTTAGTGAGACGCTCAACAATTTAGCAAGACCCTATTTCAAAATAAAAATAGAAACAGGGCTGGGGATGTAGTTCAGAGGTCGAATGCCCCTGGGTTTGATTCCCAATACCAAAAAAAATATATTTTTTTTCTTAAATTATTTTTGGATATTAACATCAAAAGAAGCATAGATTACCTTTATTGATTTGCATTGCTATTTATTTTAATTGCTTCTTTTCACCCAGACCAGTAAAATAATGCATTTACTGAAACTAAGACTTTGATGGGCATTTTAAAAATAGTTAATTTTAATCAGGGTTTTCACGTTCCTTAAAAATACACATTCACATTTAAAATAGTTTTAATTTATTCTGTTTAAAATGCTGGAGCTGATAAACAATGTTTTGCTCTACAATGGCTTCGTTTCTTGTCTTCCTATCAGAAGCATGAACTTAATTTGAATGTTTAATCCTGGCAAGGCTGGGTGAGAACATAATAATTTGCAATGGGTAAGGCTTGGTGCTGCTTCTTCTCTAATGTGTGATAATTGATGATAAAACAATGACCATTGATGAGTGAATGCTTGCATGGCACTTCTTGTTCCTCCGAATGAAGGAAGAGTATTATTATCTGTGTATAAAATATCAATATCGAGAGCCATTTGCTCAGTGAGGCCATAGAATTACAATAGGGGAACTGGGGACTCCTGAGTGACACTTCTCAACTGGTACAATAAAATTAATCTGCTTGCTTTAATCGCCCAGGTAACATGGTCTGTGTGTGTGTGTGTGTGTGTGTGTGTGTGTGTGTGTGTTTGTGTGTAAAGAGAGCCTGTCACCAATTTCTTAGCAAGTCATTTAGTATGATTTTTTTCATGTTTTGACATTATAAAAAAGATGAATAGAAAATACAACTACTCAGAGGACTAAATGACTAAATATAAAAATGAATCCTTTAACTTATACTCACACTTGTTTTCTTTTAAGAATTAATGATAAACATTACAATGTTTACTAAAAAAAACTATGGCAGAATTTTAGAGTAATACTGAATGGTGTTTTTACACAAACAAATACATATTAATAGCAAAAAAAGAAAAACTCTCATCAATCAAAGCTATATAATTTCCTAACAGTTTTGCCACCATAGATAATATGATCATTCCATGTTTCATGTAGCCTAAGTGTGATTATAAGTATGTTCATATACAACATTAGTTAACTTGAAATTTCAATACAACTAGATTACAAAGAAATGATTTATTCATGTTCATGCACTTCCCTTTTTTTCTATCTTCACTAGTTGAGACAAGCATGAATTCTACTAAGTTATGAAGCTCTGTATTATATTTTATGAGAAGTCATCTTAAAAATTTAGGCGAAGCTTGAAGTTTCTAAACATAAAGAAATGATAAGGAGAGGGAGATGCTAAATTACCCTGATTCAGTGCACTGAATGCATGTGTAAAAATATCACACTGCACCCTATCAATGTGTACAATTAATACAAGTTAAAAAATAAAAGCAACAGGAAACAAAACCAAAAATATAAGGGAGTATAATAAACCAATTTATTTGTGTGTGTGAGTGTGTGTGTGTATGTGTGTGTGTGTGTGTGTTACTAGGGATTGAACCCAGGAGTATTCTACCTTCAAGCTATACTCCAGCCCATTTTGTTTTTTGATTGGAAACAGGGTCTCACTAAGTTGCTGAGGGCCTCACTAAGTTGCTGAAGCTGGTCTCAAACCTGTGATCCTCCTGTCTCAGCCTCCCAAGTACTAGGTTTACAAGCGTGAGCCACCACGCCTGGTTTGAGAATGCTCTTTAAGAATCTACATGCCGGGCATGGTGGTGCACACTTGTAATCCCAGTACTTGGGAGGCTGAGACAGGAGGATCACAGGTTCGAGACCAGCCTCAGCAACTTAGTGAGGCTCTCGGCAACTTTGTGAGACTCTGTTTCCAAATAAAAAATAAAATAGGTCTGGGAGTGTAACCTGGAGGTAGAAGGTCCCTGGGTACCATCCCAGTACCACACACGCACAAAAAAATAAATAAAGTCTCTGGTCTAACTTCCAGGTCTTTGATCCATCTCGAGTTGACTCTTGTGCAGGGTGAGAGGTAAGGATTCACTTCCATTTTTCTACAGGTAGATAACCAGTTTTCCCAGCACCATTTGTTGAAAAGACTGTCCTTTCTCCAACGTATGTGTTTGGCTCCTTTGTCAAAAATCAATTGGCTATAAGTTTGTGGACTTGTTTCTGTATCTTCTATTCTATTCCACTGGTCTATGTGTCTGTTTTTGTGCCAGTACCATGCTGACTTTATTACT